>VDFB02148706.1:0-29785 GCA_007258455.2 Sequoia sempervirens | reverse complement strand
AAAAGCAACATTTTTTATTAATTTATTTGGCTTGAAATAACAAAAATAGTACTTTTTTCAATATTTTTATTAGTTTTGCAGCAGTTTTTTTATTTCCCATTTAAATCTCAAGTAATTGAATTACAATTCTAATAAGTCAATCCTGATCCTGATTAATGCTACCATAGTTCAAGCAACGTGGTTCCATACCTTCTAACTGAAAATATCTCATTTCTGGAGAGAAAGAAAACAATGCTAACAAAAACTTAAATGCATTAGTAAGAAAATAATGGCAAAATCACAATCTAACAAATTTGTTTACCATGGGAAACCTTTCTAAGGATAAACCTAGCAAAAAACAAAGCTCACTTACTGAATGCGTCAACTGGTTAGAATACAATAAAATATTTTATACTAGTGTTTAATCTTAATCCATATGCAAAAATTTACAGGCAAATTAGTATAGGAAAATGTTCAGCAGTATTACATTACAACAGGTATAAAATTATGGGTTGAAAAAAATACCTGAAGGACCGAAGGCAGGGGCATTGCCTGTACCCTACTAATTGTGACACCAAACACGGTCCATAAGGAGTGTAAAACATGCAAAGTATACAACTCATATCAACTGGGAAATTTATAAGGAAACAACAATGTCTTAGTTCAGCACATTTGACCCCTGGGTTTCATGAAAATAACTAAATCATTTTATTTTCTTACTTCATTCTGAAAATCATGACAGAACAGGCGATGCACTTAAAACCATTTCATTTTCTTTCGATCATTCTAAAAATGGTGCCCCCATTCCATGCTTCAGGGCCACACCCGTGTCTACTGTTCACTGGCATGAACACTTCTGACAACAGAATTTCCCGCATTAAATGGTCATTGAGAATAAATTTAAAATTTAAGCTTGAGCTACGTTTGCAGTCTCCAAACATCCCTCACAAAAGACGCGACGACTTATGTAGTCCTCTAAAAACTTCACAATAAAAGGTATTCAGAGAATTCAAAAACCCACATTAAGAAACTGTGCTACGCAGAAAAAGAAAAAACTAAAAAGTAGCAAAACCTGCTTAGCAACCAACTCGTGGTCCGCAGCAGAGGGCACTTCATAGCGCCCAATTTTGTTGAGCGTTGGCTCCAGAAGATGCCCTATGAATGCCTGTATGCTGTCCTCCTTTGGTGGCATTTCAGCATCCATTTCCATCTTCTCTTTTTCCTTCCCCTCCAAACAAAACCACCCAACACTATTTCCAGACGGCGCAGATATGGTACAAGTCGCGTCTAGCAGAACAAGTAAAGGTAGACCTCCTTAAAACCATGCATGGATTTTCCTCCAATTGGTGAAGAAAAAAAAGCGGGGGTCCAATTTTTGGCATATCACTCACCCCTACTATAGAGCCATGTTTTTTCTCTACTAAACAATATTAACACTTATACTCCATTATTAGAAAAACCAAGCTGAAAACACACCACCTCCTGCTTTTCCAGATAAAGAAACGGTAACAAGGAATGTGCGCACACTGCTGAATTTGGAACCTCGACGCTATTTATAAACTTCAAATTTCGTGTGATGTATCCTGCATGTCGACGGTCCAAACTTGTTCGCTCCAAAACTAGGCAAATCTGACCATCCACGCCTCCAAATTCTTGATGGATTTCGTTGGCTCCCTCGCTTTTTCATTTATTAGTAATTACAGATCATTGCTTTTAATATTGGTATTTCATGATACGATGTCACAATTATTGCATGAATATGGTGCTGATTTTGTAACGTTAGTTAGTGAAGAACGTGTGCGACGTCACATCTGGGCGAACTTGAAAATTATGAAGACGCATCGGCACGCCAATCAATGTTGTGCTGTAGGAAGAGTTGGTCTTACACTGTTTTGTCTGTTCGGGGAAAAATATGATTCCAATTATCTCTGATTTTGAAACATGTTTTAATACTAAAGGGAAATAACCTTTCCCTAAGTTAATTTATGCAGGGTCATTTCCTTTGCGTGAAAAGAGGGAGGAAATGTATAAATGTAGATAAAGATACTAGTTTAGTTATATTATTTTATAATCTATCTTAATTATAACTATGAATTGTTGTGAATACAAATGTTAAATTGTAATAATATTTTTTTTGTATTTATTATAATTTTATGTATGTAATTTATACAAGTGGTTTCATAATTTAAATGGTGATTAAACTTTTTTTATTCAACCAATCAAATCGTTAGGATTTTGTTGTATAGATTTATTTTGAACTAGACTACGAACAAGTTGATAGTTTTTTAACCAATTTTTTTATGTAGAATTTGTTGGCGGTCTTTGATTGGTGTCACAGGTAGCTCGTAGGTGCATTTGCAGCTTCCAATGCAAGAGATGGCACGAGATTTGAGGGAGGCGCCTACAGATTATTAGCTAGTTTGGACAGTTGCCCATTAGGGCAAGAGACATGGTCACAGAGAGACATTACACGAAGCTAATGTAGGATGCAGACCCTTAGTGTTGAGCTGACACCTTTAGTCGGATCTTTTTCCAAACCTGGATCAACCCCATCAAGTCATTTCTATTCTTCATTGGTGGCTACAAAAGATGATTGAAACTCTTGGGAGCCCTATCTCTTCCCACCCTCCACCCTTGGAAAACACTGGGTTTCACAAAAAAAGTTAGAGCTACCGATATCACTTTATTGTTATTCAATTTTTGTGTCTCAAGTCAAAGGAAGGAGCAGTTTCTATATTCATCCACCGCCTCCAAATCACCTTGTTTTATATCAGTTGCAAGTACATTTAAACTCGTTCCTCTGTCTCTCATCTTTTTTGCCTCTTTCTGTTCAATGAAGGCCTTCTCACAAGAAAATCCTCCACCTCTACCTTTGCTTCTGCTTGTAGATAATTATATGTTATTTGTAAGGCTTTCTTAGTTCATTATCTAGCCTTGAAGACCTCCACCTGTACTGGGTCATCCTTTCTTGAAACTCCATCGTATGCGTAGTCCTTGAAACTATTTTTCATGGTGAAATGGCTTTATCTTTTCTCTATAACCCAGGAAAGGTTGGTGATTTTTTGCATCTGGGTAAGAAGTTAATGACCCCTGCTTCAAAGATTTGTGTCTGTGCTATCATTTAACCCTCGACAAAGTTCTGCAATAAACCTTTGTGCATAGTCTATTGTTTTTGTAATAAACTTAACTGAGGGATGTTATTACCAATTCCTCCACCCATGTTTTGCAGGGTGAATGGTTTCTAAGGAAGATAAGAAAGAACTAGTGATTACATGTCATTATCATTTACACAAAATGTGAGTGTGTTTGTGATTAAGATTGATAATCTCAATGCAATTAGTTAAAAATTATATCCTTTGAAAGTTATTCATCCTGCATAATGAACAAGTCATAACAAAGACTTTAAGGTTGGGCAATATCATAACTAGTGTATTGCGAAAAGCATTAGAGGATGTTGAGATCAAAGGTAAAATTCATTGCATTTTTTTTTCTTCTTCTATGAAATTCCATACAAATTCAACCCCTAGAGATGACAAGTAAGTTGAATTCTTCAGACAACTTTTTTCTAAGATTATAGATACAGATCCATGATTGAAAATAATATATTGCTTTGGCATAAAAGGAACGCCAGTATGGACAAGATGGGTTTTACACTAGATTAAAACACTTTCCTTGCCCTGGTATCAATGAATCCTATAAGGCTTTTCTATTTCCCAAACTGTGGAGTCTAATAGATAAACAAATTCATATTTCAATGCTTTAAAATGGGCTTTACATAATGATTGTATATGTAGTCATGGAACTTCATTGAGCCAATTTTTTTTAATTTGTAGCAAACTTATGTTCCTACATTGGATTCATGTGTATGCCCTCAGCCGCAATGTCACATTGGGTTAATTGCTACATTTTCATTTTGAATGTCATGCATAGTTTAAGGTAATCGTAGACTAGATTTATGTATTGTAGACGATTTCACTTCATACCCTGCAAGTGAGAAGTGTTCAATTTGGATATTTTATATGTTTTCCTTAGTTTGAAACTTACATACAAGTTAAAATCTTTTGAAATCTATGATTTTATGTAGATTACCAAGCTTTGTTTTTGTATTCATTTGTTTTGTAACAATTGTCATTTCATCGGTGTTGATAATGAGGTGTTGTGTCATTTCATTGGAGATATGAAAGTAATAGTATTTGGGCCTTTCTCAAGTGACACAGAGATGAGTGTGATACGAAGATAACTATTTTTGTTTTCTCACCTTGTTGTTTTCACCCCCCTCTTAGTCTCTCGATGTGTTCAACAAATTTATGCTATGTAAATTAGAAAAATTAGAAAATTCTAAAGTTTGAGATGTTAAAGTTTGAACAATGAAATTAGAAATTCAAATAATTATTGCTACTGTTAACTGCTATATAACTCATATCATTAGTTATGAATTTGAATCATGATAAACTTATTACCACCATATTGGTGTCACTTTACTAGTATCATTGTTGTGATGATTAATTTTATTGTTGTTATACTGCTCTCATGATATATTCATTGCTTCTGTTATAATATATCTAACAATATTCTTTAATGTCATGAATTTTTTTTTTTAAACACTACAAAAAATTCCCTTGCCATGGGGGACATCTCAAGGCATTCTTAGGGACAGCCAAATCTACCTGTGGTGTTTCTAATTACTGCAACATGTTTTGAATGTTTGAAGATTTTTGGGGATGGCCAAGGGACAACCCTCTTGTACTTGAAATGCTATTGGGGACGAGGATGGTTGTTTGAGGGCCAAGGATATGTCCCCATGGAACACAGTGTTAAATCTATCCACATGTAACACAATGTTCAATCTATTAATCCTATCTCTATACCCTACTACTTGAAAAATATTTTCTTAGCAATGACATATAGAATGCAAAGTAGATCCTTGGTTATGTATATTTTAAATCTCAAGATATGTAATGAGTCTTTGCGACATAATTATGCATCTAGTGTTATATTGTGAATATCTTTTAGGTGCCCTCATCAATTTACTATGGGGGTGTATTGCAATATTTATGTACCATAGATCCTACTTCATCTGACATGAGAAGTGTGAAAACATGTATATGAAATATTAAAATTTGACACTTAGGGATCTGTTTGAAGAAGATTTTGAAAACTTTGACTTTCTAAAATGACAGAACAGGCTAATAATGTTTTTTGTTGAATCCAAGCTTAATAATGGCTAATTGCTAAATTTTATAGATGCCAATGGCGACATAACAAGGACTAGTAAATTTAGTTAAGATCATTTGTTAATAGATTGGAAATTTTGATACACTACTAAATGCTACTATTTAACTATTCATTGAGCTAATAATAACCATTAGGTATAGTTATTTTTTGAATATATTTTATGTTTTGTGTGTGTAGGAGATACATTTTGGAAACAATAAATTTCGTGCAAAATTGCTAACATGTATAATTTGTTATGTTACTTGGCACCTTATGGGGTTTCTTGTTTGTTTTCTAAACATTGGTTATTTTTTTAGGGTCATAATATTTGGCCACTTTATCATGTTTTGACAAGCATCCTAGTGACTTGATTCTATCAAGTTGTTGTGCTACTATCATTTAGTGAAACTTCAAATTCATGGAATTTACTCCTTAAAAATTTGAAGAGATTTACATCCAATAGTAGCCATTTTTTCTCTGGTTTAGTCATTTCAAATTCATCAAGTGGAGGAGCTTTAAAAGAGTTTTAGTTTTTTTTTAAGTGATCACTTATTCATTCTGATTATTATGTTTTTTAAAATGTTGAACTGGCTTAGGTTCATTAAAGGTGAATGGTGTACCTACCATATGAGTTAATAAGGATTATGTGATAGCTACTTCCATGAAGATTGATGTGAGTGGTATTGATGTAAGCAAATATGATGACAATTATTTTGAAAGGGAGGTTGTTAGAAGAAGAAGATTGAGGAGAATTCTTTGAGGCTAAGAAAAAGGTAACATTTGAACTGCTAGACATTTCCGCCATTCTAGATTTCCTTAAGAGTAATGTTGTTTCTTGTTCCTGTAAATGAGTTTCAGATTATTTCCATTAAACTATTTTTATTATATTTCTACTCGTAAGTTTGGACTTATTATTCTATTGTCACATAATTCTATATCTGAACTGGATGTACTCTAATTTTTGATGTGTTACATTAGGATATAGTAAAATGATGGTGGTTATTTGGATATTTTAAGGAGTTAAAGTATAATAGAAAACTGTGTGAATCAGTTGAATATGTTTTTAGATAGATTAAGGTATGTAGGTTATTTTGTTACATGGAAGAGAAACATCCAAAGTTGTTTCTTAATAATTATTCAGGGTGGTAGTTGAACTCTTTAACAGAAATAGTTGGCTTTTCCGTGAGAATGATTTATAAAGACTTTAGTGGTGGGATTTATTGCTTGTTAGAAAGGACTCGTAAGGTTTTGAAATGTGTGCAAAGCTTTCTACATCTTGAGTTTTGTTCCTTTTAATACTACAATTTTGTGTGTGAGACTCACATCCTTACGTAAACTCTAATGTGTGCCGCAGCCAACAAAGTATGTAGCTCCACATAGAAATAACGTAACTTGCGCAAATGTACAAAACTCAACACAAATGACAACACCAAACAACATTGAGTGCTTTGGATTGGTTGCGGGCCTGTACTGCCTGTTCCTCTTCTTTTCGGGATAAGCACACATTTGAGGGTCAGACGATGTTTTGGTATAGACCCACAACAGATATATGCAGTGGCTGCAGTAGTAGGAGAAGAGGCAGCAGCAGAAAAGCATGAAAAAGTGCAAATAAAATGGTGGCAACAGTAAGGTTTCAAACACTACTATCATTCCTAGATTATCCAATGAAATTGCATTGGCTTGTTTGGCTAGAACTCCCAGATTGATGCATCAGAAACTGACAAGAGTCTCTAGGTCATGGAAAACCCTACTAACATCCAACACTCTTAATTAGAATGCATCATCTGAACTACCCACAAACTATGCATATGTAAATTCGTTGTTCTCAAGTGAGGACCAGAGACTTGTTGCATGGAACCTAGAGGACAGGGCTTGGTTGCCTATGCCCTCGTTTTCGAGAGTTCTAACTTGTGCCAAGTTTGTTGTAATAGAGGGAAGCTTTTCACCATTGGGGGTTTGTTTAACAATGCCCACTCAAGTGATGTGTGGGCATATGACCCCTGTGTCAATGAGTGGAAGTCTGTCGCATCCTTAAAACTTGCAAGGTATAAGCCTACAGTTGTTAGTATTGCACGGGGAAGATTTATGTAATGGGTGGTGGGATGGCGGGGTATTTGGCAGAGTGGGTAGAGGTCTATGATCCTGAAATGGGTTCGTGGACTTCACTGTCAATTCCTTGTTGGCACATTTTTGGAGATGAGTTTTGTAGGGACTACGCGGTGGTGAATGGGAAACTATATGGGATGTGTTATGGGGGTTTGGCCCGTATATCTTTTATCCCATTTCATTATCTATCACTGTAGTCTGTAGTGAGTTATATGAGACGAACCCTTGTGATCACACCCATGCATTATTTTGGACATGGAATAAAGCAGACCAAAAAACAACAGTAGCGAAAGGGATTCTTTTCACTTGCTTTAGTGACAACATCTGGGGCTATGCTTCTGATCAGGATAGATGGCTTCCCTTGCAAGGCACTGGAAAATACCTGCAAAATGGGATGTCTGAGGCTTCTTTGGCTAACGTAGAGGACACGCTTTGCGTGATTCATAAAAATGAAAATACAATTATATTTGCTTCCTTGCATATTCTGAAGATCTCTAGTATTCTACGTTGCAATGTCTTGTGGTGTCACGCAGAGGCTTCTTCAGGCAGACCGTGGTGTATTGATGCATGTGCTTCTCTTGCCGAGTCAAGCTCTCGAGGTGAGTGTGTAGTCTTATAATTTATTTATATATTTCGTCACGCATATCTTTGTCATAAACAAGTCAACTCTTGCTAGAAACTCGCTCTAACATATTGTGTCTAGAGGCTCAATGCTTCAACAAATGTCTATTAAATAGTTGTTTGTCTAGTAAATTTTGTAGGTTTGTACTAAATGTGGTTTGCTTGGGCACTATAATCACAAACTCAAGATGAACTACTACTCTATGTGTAAAAAATATTGAAAACATTTCAACAATGAAATTGCCTTATGCTTGCAAACTTCTTTTTCAGGTAACATGCACTTCTGTTGAGAATGGTAGTACTAAATGTTATGTTGTTTCATTCCATCATATACTATTTTATGCATTTTTTATAGTAGATTCTCTACTTTTGTCAGTCCATAACTGTCTTTGTTGTTTTGTAGGAATTGCAATCAATGAAAATCGTGCCTAAGTTGCACTTAACAGAAGCATGAATCAATGGAAGAGTCAGAACCATGAAATTTTGAAGACAACTAACCAAAAAGTTATCAAATATGTTTCAAGATTTGCATTTATAGCAGTGTACTAAGTAAAAGAGTACTGCATTTTAGTTTTTCATATTTATTCATGTCTCTAATTTAAGCAAAGTAGATGCATGCTTAGAGTTTCCTCCTTTAACACTATTTATTCAAGGAAGATCTTGAGCAACCAAGAGTGTTATGTAAATTGTAAATTGTCAATTTTCAAGTGTGAAATAAGGTGCTTTATTCAAGGAAAACCTTGAGCAATCGAGAGTGTATGTAAATTTTCAGTTTTCATGGAAATAAGGTGCCTATGCATTATAATTATTTATGTTGTTTCAAGATTTTGGCTATTATCTTTATATCTGCATTTTGTAGGTTATAAAAGATCAATCTTCTATGGTCTCATTCTTTGTTTCTACCTTTATTATGCATGGTATTGCTTATTATAATAGTGCATGGTTCCCTTGAAATAAACATATTTAAAGACCATTTATAACATATATTGCTTGAATGCTAGATAAGAAATGGGAATAATTATAGGTACCCATGTCTTCTTTTCAGTCAATTGTTGTTGTAAGAACTCTAGTCTACATTGTTACCTGGAACACCTTTGGAATTGAAGAACATGACTGAGCCAATTAATACAAAAATTGCTCCTTAATATGTTATGCATGGCCAATTAACACTAGGTTTGCATCCTTCTACTTGTTGGTAGTCAAAATTAATCTGAACAAATAGATGACAACTTTGCGAAATTGATATTGCATAGACCTTTTAATGACTTAAATGCAATCAGTATTATTATCTATTGCATTAATGCATAACACAACAGTTGCAACATATACACTAGGTTTGCATTCTCCTACTCATTGGTAGTCAAGATTGATCTCACATTTTTGCTATGCTAAAACTATTTTGCCAGTCTTAGGTAGGAACTTCGCTACCCTACAACTCTTGTTTATAATAATGATTATTTGACATTGTTGGATTTGATTTGTGAGTAAATATATATTTTTTTAATATTATTATATTAAAATGTATAACATGAGTTTTTTTTTTGTGATTTGATTTTATTTTGAAAATGAATAAATTTGCTTATTTGCAATGGTTAACAATAATGAAAAATAATAATAATAGTAATATATAATAATTTATATATATATATATATATAGATATTTTAACTCAGAGGTATCCCCACAACTCAGCCCAACAACCTAACCTGCCTTGCCTTGGGCTTACGAACTGCCAAGTTGGGGTCAGGAAGGAGCGAGATGAGGCGAGATTAATCCTCTGGGGATGCACACAACCACTCACAAGCCACACGCATCGGGTGAGGTCGGACCTCAGACTCGAACCCAAGACCTGAGGAAGCAAACCCGAGACTTAAGCCTCCTCCACTATCTGTGTGAGCTTTCGGGCCAAGCTCATAATGTATAATAATTTATATTTGTAATTTGTTGTGTAATTTATAGAAATAGAAATTAATAAAAGAATGCATTTTATTTGCTATGTGTAGTGGTTGTGTGAGTTAAGTCAGTCATCATTTCTAGCGGATTCAATATTTTTTCTCCCGATTCTTAATTTTCATATAATTTTGATCCTTTTAAATATAGTGGCCATGGAGCATTAAATATATTTAGTGTAATTAATGAATTGGAAAAATATATTTTTAAAAACATTGTATATAAAGTTTGCGCACCTTTTCTACAAATTGTATGCCTTTCTACAATGTTTTCTATCTTTGAAAGAAGGTGCAATAGTTACGCCGATTGTATTTTATAAAATATTTTATATGATTTTGAATAGTATTTCATGAGGGGGTTCAAATTTTCTACTTGCATTGATGGGGAAGGTGTGTTAGTCTGCATATCTTATTTTAAAAGCTTGAGATTGAATAATCTACAAATGTTATTGCATTTGTATGGTCCATCTCTAGCCTGGCTCTAATGTGGTCCTTGTAGGTTACTCAAATTTGTTGTGAGTCTTTATTATGTGGTATAAATTTTTTTATAAGCACCCATATTTAGTAACCTAAGGATGAAACCCCTCTAAGTCTGGAATTAGAGGATGAAAGTCCCCTAATTTCATCACTCGATTACTGGACGAAACCCTTGATTACAAGGAATTTGATCATTTCAAGCTCTCGCCAAATTAAAATTAGACAAATTACAATAATTAATGATTTCCCAAATTAGTATAAGTAGTTCTTCATACAAATTATAGTTCAAATATAAATGCACCTACACATTTGATACTAAAAGATAAAATCAACACAATCATTCACTATAGAAATTTCTCTAATATTATATGCTAGACTATTTATATACTCAACTACGCTATCTATATTAATTATATATAATTAATTGATTAACCTAAATACATTTAAAAAACAACTACTTTATTTCAATTCAAAGTTAAACATCAACATTCATTTTAGTCCAAAAACATTTTTCTGCATATTAACAATATGACAAAGGCCTGTGACATAATGTGGAGATGGTGGATATTTACTTTTGTACTATTCTTAAGAAACATCATAATCCATCCTCCATTTAGGTAGTTGGTAAGTTATATGTGTGTGGGGCATTGATTGGTTGGTTGGCTAGCTGATAGGGGCTCAATTTATTTATAAATTAAATGAAATGAAATGAAAGCAAGAATTGTGAGTAAGAGTAGGATAATTACCTCAACTTAAATTTTAATAAATTATTGCACCTAACCATCATTTTACCAACTACTTATGAAATTCCAAAAGTGTAACTATTCAATAGTTCAATCACTACAACACCAAAAATGTTACAATCCCAAAACCCACACTGATCGATATAAGCCAACCTTGAAAATAGTGGAATTTGAATTATAACTGAAAGACAAAAAAATCTTGAAAGAGGCACACCAATGTGAACATATCTTACCCAGTTAGAGAATTTTGAGTAAGTCTAAATTTCAAAAACCAAGTCTAAATCTCATAAATACCATTTGTTTAAAGCTCATAGTTTTAAAATTGGATTGAAACTGTTTCCTCAAATGAAAGTGGCAGCCATAAAGCCCAATCATGTTACCATTTCCAATGTTCTCTCAACGTGTTCTAGCTTAATGGATTTACAACACAAAAAGGAGGTTCATTGTTAATTTCTTTGGAATGGATTACAGTTTAATGTCTTTGTGGGGAGTTCTTTAGTTGATATGTACACAAAATGTAAGAGTGTAGAAGCTGGAAGAAGAGTGTTTGACATGCTGTCTCAAAGAAATGTGATGATTGCATCTTATGCTCAAAGTAGGCACACTAATGATACCTTAAAACTATTTCATCAAATGCAAGAAGCAGGCCTGAAACTTGACTTGGCCACCATTACTACTATTTTATCATTATTAAGCAACCTTATGGGTTTGCAAGAGGGTAAGCAGGTTCATAATTACCTTACCAGGCATGCCATAGATTTTGATGTATTTTTAAGGAGTCCTCTGATAGACATGTATGCCAAATGTGGAAGTATAGAAAATTCACATTGTATGTTTGACCAAACCTATGAAAGAGATATATAGAAATTGTTCATTCACCATAACATTTTGTAAATTGTCCATGGTAGATAATGCTTTCACCACCGGTATAAAGCAACAACTTCACCATTCTTGAATTTCTATTTAGGGTTCAAGTCTGCAACTTGCTAAAGAGATTCTTGAGATGCTTCAGATCACCTTAAGGACCCCAATCATATGTGTTGTTCGTGTAATTTTTAAGAATTACAAATTGAGCTAAATCATGTTAAAATGCCATCCAAAGTCTGTTTTAGGTCAAACCAAACATAGGGGCTTTGTCGGTTTCTGTCAAGGAACACGTGCAAAATTCTGAAAAATGGAAAATTAGGGTTTTATGCCCCTATTTTCAGGGAAACCCCCGAAAATAGGACCTTCCCATAAATGATTGAAAATGAGTTTGATAGGATTAAACGGCTTCACGCATCACACTGGACAAGTCAAAATCATCAAAAGACATCGCTTTACTCTTTATGGGCCCTTTTTTTTTTAGGAAACAGTTAGGGAGCTCGCGAACCATTAATGGCAGATTGTCAGCAGACTAAGTGCTGAAGGCTGCTTCAAAACCTTCAACAATGCAACCATGGTGAAAAGGTCCAAAAGTTGTTTGGCTAAGGAGACTTGAAACTTAAAAGGTCAAAATTTGACTAACTTGGAAACAAGGAGAAATCAGTTCACGAAGCAAAAAGAGCCTTTTTTCAGTGAGGGGTACCCTTGATCCTTAAGGGTCAAATACAACCTGATGAATCATCCAAGGCAGTCATCCTCGACGTTCGCCCGTTGGCTCAACAATGAAACAATCAGCAGGATCATCTAACGAATTGATCAACAACAATTGTTAGCAGAGTGAAAAGAGGTAGTTGATGAAGATACCCATAAACGGTTGTCAAAGTGAAGATCAAGGTGGAAAAGGTGCCCTTTCCAAGGAAAGGAACCCTTCTTTTTGGAACTCTAGATGTTGTTAGATGTCCGAATGCCTCCCAAGATAGTTTTCTCAATCAAGGTCAATCTCGACAACCTAACTGCAAGCACAAACGTCTGACAAGGCAATCACCAAATTATCAAAATCAAACTGGAGCATCTTTTAGATGAAAATCACTGTGCAAAAGAGAAAAAGCACCCTTTTCAATGAGGGGTGCCCTTGAATAAAGGGACCTTCAACTGGCTTCTAGGATTCCAAATTCCAGTCATCTTCTGCGAAATAGAGCTAGCTACCTTATAGGATATCAAATGAGATCGTTTGATTCTTCGATCAACAAGAAATCCAAATCAAAGCACAAGAGGTCAAATAAAAAGTTGAAGAACAAACACGACAAAAATGACCAAGGAAAAAGTAAAAGCGCCCTTTCTTGAGAAAGGCGCCCTTCCTTTTGAGGCCACAAACTCATCTTTTTACCTTCATATCTCCCAAGCTCATCTCTTCAGCTTAGGACCAGCTCAACGATGAATCCAATAGTAGCAGCTCATGATCAACAAATCAATCTAGATTCAGGATCAAACCAGGGTCATTCAACAAAGAAAATGATGAAAAAGGAATCAAAACTCAAAAGGGACGCCTAAAGAAGTCAAAGGAAAGTTTGTTGACTTAAAGTTAAGATATTTTGAGGCAAACTTGGCTAAATCAATGGAAATCACCTTTTTGAACTTCAGATCAAGCCAAATCAACTTTTGATCATGAGTTAAGTTCCCAAACTTAAGGATCTCAGGCTTGAATCTATACAAAGAAAATCTAGGCGTCTTTCATTATTTCTTTGCAGGTTGATGATCAAGAACAACAATAAGCTCTCAAGGACACCATTTTCATATCTAGCCAAGGTTTTTGACCGTTCTTCGATATTTCTTGAACATCAAAGGCAGAAGAAGATTTCTAATAAGAGGTTGGATTCAAAGACAAATTTTTTTAGGGAGTGAGATTAAAAAACTTCCAATCCATCTTTTGTCTACTTCCTCTTTTCTTATCTTAGGTATTCTTGCATGTCACACAAATCAACAAGCTACCACAGATTTGATCAACTGGGCAGAATCAAAATAATTTTCCAGTAAAACCCATCTCGTCAAATTTTCTAGAATCAACCAACTTGTTGCCCCTATTTTTGGGGGTTTTTCTGAAAATTTTGAGGAACTGGGTTTGTCCTGCAATGAAGCACAAACAAAACCCATGTGCAAAATTTTTTCCTAAAAAATACTTCTTGGTGGGTAGCTATTTTTAGGGGTTTTTTAAAAATTGTCTGAACATATCCATGTTTACAGTCAACATGCAATTTTTTCTTCACAGAAAGACAATTTGGCATCCTTGGGCTCCAATTGAACAACCAAACCTTGCACCAACAACTCTCCAACCAAATCTCACACATATTGCTAGAGAGCAAGTAGACATCATCAGTAGTCTGCGGTTTTTAATCTTTGAAAAGAATACATCACCCACTCAGTGGAGAGTTGCAACAATTACTCTGGACGAAGAAGAAAGAAAGGTTGATCTTGCAACCGAGAGACTAATATTACCACCTCTTGTGTGGCAGTAAGCATCTTGGGCTTACCAACTACAAAGAGGTCATTCCAAACACGGAGCCGTCAAAGTTACCAAGAGCAACAGTTTGCACAAGGAGAGGAAATGCCACGTCATCAAAGCATTGACTATCTGAAGACGGAAGAAGTCGACACATGGATCGAGAAGTTGTTGACCAGAGGTGGTGAGGTGTGAAAAGACACCTAGGCTAGGACGTCCTAGTCTCTAGGAAGGCATTTATGATTAATAGTTAGTTAACTTGATGACTCATTCCAAGTTGACCAACTATCCCTTGAATCATGCATGTCTATCTCTATTTATGCAGTGGTTTGTTTTGACTTCCATTAATTGTGGATGTTTGGTTTGACTCCACTAATCATGGATGACTTATCCCTTAAATCATGGATGTCTATCTTAGAGACACCTAATGTATATTAAAGTTCACTTTTAGTCTTCTTTCAGTCAACTAAAGTAGTTTCCAGTTGACTCTTTGTTTAGTTTCAGTCAACTAAAGTAGATTTCTAGTTAACTATTTGTTCCCCCTTTTTAGGAATAAATCTTGCTAATTGATTGGCAACAACTCATTGTTAACTCAAGGAGATTTTGGGGTTTCCCACTCCTTTGAGTTCTATAAATAAGAGTCTTAGGCTCATTGTTTGTTTAACCTTTACTTACTATGCAAAATTGTTGCCCATTGTTGCCAATAAGTTTGAAAGTGATTTATTTGTTCACACTCTGGATGAGAGTTGATTGGTTGAATGTAAATTGTGCATGATTTTGTGCCTTTGTAGTCCCAATTCTTTTGTAACTCGATGAAGCTTGGAAGAAGAATATCGTAAGGTGCTTGTATTTTGATCCATCTATATTTGAGTTCTTTCTATCGCTTTATATTCAATAGCTTGTCATTTCATTTCCTCCTTAGATAGGGTTCCTCCTCCTGGATATCTCATATTTAACAAATTGCCGCTTGTTGTTGTTCAATGGATTGTCTTTTCAACCTATACTTCAAATAGGGTTCCTCCCTCCTTAGCAAGCTTGTCGTACTAAGATATCGTAGAATTTGTTGTTTCTTGTAAGTCATTTCAGCTCCATACTCTAATAGGGGTTCCTCCTCCTTAGTAGATCTCATATGCAACTTACCATGAAGAGTGTTTGCTTGTATCTAACCTTAACATGACATATATCTGAGAGTTCAGAGCCTCAACCATATTCTAAGGAGGCAACCGATTCAAGTGATCCAACCAATCCATTCCCACTCCTACTCCTATACCCTCATTCTCTATTTACCTTGAGAATATTAGATAGATGAAAAGCTAGAACAGACGTAGTTAAAATCTGCAGAAACTAGAGAAAAAGCTTAGTTACGACACTTTGTGTTTGTGCACCCTTGTGTCCTACCGCTGAGTACAAAAAGATAGGAACCTTAGTTTACTTTTCCCTTCCTTACGTATTGCATTCAGCAGAGAGGGACTTCTCCTCTTTAAATAATGAAGAAGTGTTGCAAAACATTTGTAATAGCTAAACATTTACAATCCATACTCTAGAGGTGCTAATTTAAACACCAACAATATGTTTATAGCCTTGTTTGCATCCTGACACCATAGTTTTGCATCAATTTTTTATTTGCAAGTTGCTAGTCACCTTCTTGACTAAAGTGGTTCTCCACAACCCACTGGTCCAACATCATTAGACCCAATTTTTGAATTAGCTACTAAGCAACTGTGAGCCATCTATATGTAATTTAATTCCTTTTGGACAAGTATGTAACCAAATTATAGAACTCACCGGTAGGTGAAGCCACAATAGTGGTTTACAATTCAAGTGAGGAAGGAAAACTCACAAAAAATGACCCCAAAGAAAAAAATTGATTTTGGGGGTTCGTACGAACCTATAGGTTCGAGCAAACCCATTAAAGGTTAGACCAAACCCCTTGAATTTTGATCGCCAAAAACCCAAAAAAATGCATAGCAGTAATTGAAATAACCCTTGAAGGGGTTCACGAACTGTTTACAAACTCCCTCAATAACGCTCGAAGGACCTTTGGAAGGGTTTGAATGAACTCCCCGGTTCTAACAAACCCCTAGGGTTCATACAAACACCCTTTATCCCTCATCCCCCGAGACACAAACCTAAATTTTGGTGCACTTTAGAGCTCGGTTGAGGGGATGAAAATGGAGGAATCTTCACAAACCCAACTGAATCGTGAAGTCCCCAAAATGAGCTATCCAACTAATATAATTTTAATATGTTTTGGTTCTTTATTGCATTTGTTTTTTAGTTTTATTAAACATAGGTTTTTCATCAAAAATGAAGGTCTTTGTTCTACTACATGTGGAAAAAATAGTAGATTATCACAAAAGAATTTTGAAAAATATGAGTGCACCAGATATTGAAGTCCTTGATCCAAATTGTGTAAAAAGGTGTTTATTGGAATTTCCTAATGATATACACGACATGCGTCACTTTACTCTAACTCAGAATTGGTCTGAACCAAAACCTGATTACAGCACGAGTTCCATGAAAACGCCATCTGCCACCAGATACTGAAGAAACCAAATTCAAATAATTAGAACTCTTGTCCCTCCATGGAAAGTACCATGTTTACAGGTCACTTTTAAAAACAAGTTGCTTTTAAAAGTTTCTTTGTGTGAGATGGAAAGTGTATGAATTCATCTTTTAAGTAAACATTTACAACTTACAAAATGTGTGACAAGAATCTAGTTTTATCATCTTCAAATTTCAATGATTTAGTCAGTTATAGGTGCCCAAATGTGAAGATTTGCTGCACACACCTTCAAGGTCTAGTTTTGACCAAAAATTGTAAACCACTATTGTGGGATCACCCTAGTGATTTTTTTCTTCATAACATGCATCCTATGCTAGATAAGATATGTGAATGGTTAACTCTTAATGCAACATGAAAATGCTAAATTAGTTCACTATGCACTTTGAGGAAGCCTCCAATGATGGAAGACATGTCAGTGTAATAGAATATCTTTTAGATAAGTGATTATTAGTTTAAGTACAACTTAGGATAAAAAGTAGCTAGCAACATTGCACACTTTCTTGTGATTTGGCGAGACCTAGTTTTTTGATGATATCTATGTTATCATATACTCTGAGTTATCTAAGATATATCCCATCTACCATATCTAATACAAATTTGGGTATGGATATAACAATGATACTAATCGAATACTCCAGGCTAGCCACACATGCAGGCCAAATCCCAAGAGATTTTGTAAGATATGCCAATTTCATGACAAATCACAAACTGGAAATGTGGTGATACTTATTTGTAGTATGTCTCAATGTCTATGGGACATAAATATGACTATAAATAGTAATCTCAATGTCTATGGGACATAAATATGATCAAGAAACACAAGTTCGTGCTTTCCTTGTGGAACTTGTGTTCCTTGATCAACCTTAAACATTGAATAAATCCATAATCATTCCTTTCCATCCGTATATAACACAATTTTTTCCTTTTTAACTATTTATTTCTATTTATTTTTTAAAATTAATTGTACAAATTATTACTAATAATATAATTCAAATATTCATGAGACACTAGTTCCACAAAATAAACTAAGCATCGATAAATCTGATAACATATAAATACATCGATAAATATATATAAATGTATATAGATATATATAATAGTAGTCCATTTTGATGTGTAATCGTTATGTTGAAGAGATATTTTATTTAATTTTATATAACATTTATTATGTTTTAGTGTCTTTATTTCTTTAAATAGTTGTGAAGGTAGAAGACATGTGAGCAAATTTAAGTGGCTTTTTCTTTTGTCAAAAATTGTCTAAGTATTATATTTTATCATCCCCTATATGTCTATCAATGTATTGGGTGTTGCAAAATCTAAAAAATGTAAGCATGGTATGTTTTGGGTCATTTTTCTAATTTGTTTGTCTCAGTTGTTTTGGGATATAGGAGGGGCACATCTCATACTTGGTACCACATTAAAGGTATTCACGCATCATGTAAGAAGTTGTCAAGAGTTGAGCATTGAAGATACAAAGAAGGAAGTACTCAAGTATAAGGATGGGTGAAAAATTGACTCCAAAAATATTCATAGGGAGAAACATCAAACTTGTGGGATCAAGGATAACAAGGAACACATACTCGAAGAGAGGTAAGGCTAAAATGCCAACTCTAAACTAAATTGAAGTACGGATTAACCAATGAAGGAAATAACAATAGTTCCATTATTTTGGGGACTAGGGAATGGACATACATCATACTTGGTACCACATTAAAGGTATTTCCACATCTCCAACTTTGATAGGATACATGTAGGGAGTTGTCAGGAGTCAAGCATTGGAGATCGCAAGGAGCAAGTACTCAATTATAGGGATGGGTGAAATTTTACCTTAAAAAAAAACATGAGGGGAGTTTAGGGGATTGGGAGATGATCATACCTTATACTTGGTACCACATTAAAGGTGTTCATTCATCTCTAACTCTGATACGAGTCATGCAAGGAGTTGTTGAGATCCAAGCATCAAAAATGTTGAGGAAGTACTTGGGTATAGGGATGAGTAATAGTTTGGCTCTAAAAATAGAATAGGGGAAAATTCCAAACTTTATAGATCAAGGATGATAAGGAAAACATACCTAAATAGAGGTAAGATCGAAACATTTACTCCAAAAAAATTGTATAAAAGGAATTGTCATAATTTAGGGTTTGAGAATGACTAGGAATAAATACCCTAATAGAAGTAAGTTCAAACCTCTAATCGAAAAAAGGTAACTTAGTGAAAATTATTAGGGATCATAATTCAGGGGTATGAATGAATCAATACTTTAATAAGGAAATTCCCAAAAATCTATAGCACTAAAACACTTAATTCAAAGATTAAAGAATTGAAGCTTAACCAAAATACATGCAAATGTATCACAAAAATATAGGATATGTGCAAGGAGATGTCAAGATTTGGGCATTGGAGATGCAAAGGAGGAAGTATTCATGTATAGAAATGAGTGAAAATATAACTCTAAAAAGATGCATAGGGGGAAACATCAGACTTTAGGGATCAAGGATGACATACAACACATACCCAAAAAGAGTTAAAGTAGAAAATCTAACTATAAGAAGATGTATAGAAGGAGTGGTTAAAGTTCAAGGTTTTAAGATGGCAAGGACTTGAATTGACGTGTGGGTTAAACTATTTAAATAAGGGAAGTTGGAAAGAGTTTTAGAGTTTTAGGGATTAGGGGATGGGAATACCTCGTGCTTGGTACCACATGAAAGGTATTCGTGTTAACATGTAGGATTGCACCCTGAATGCTAAGCTTGGAGGCTTAACAATCCTATGTAACATTGAAACACCTTCAAGCCTGTGGGTTGCTCATAATGAAGGTGAATCTCCAGATTATGGGTTGGTTCCCCTTTTGATTTCCTAGAAACTAATGGATTTGGTTGGAAAAGGGATAGAAAGATGCTCTAAAATGAAAATACAATCCTAGGAGGTGATACACCAATGGTCTGGAATGAAAACTAATGCAACCCTTACTTATAACTTTGAATAAAAAAAAACTGGTTATGAGATTCACAATTCAGATTTTGCCTCAAAACATAAGTATTTCATATGAAGACTCCAATTTTTAGCTCTATTTGAACATAAAATGGGTTTACACATCAAGCTTCACCTAAAATTGATTTAATACATCATACGACCAGATTTACTAAGACAAACATTCAAATTGCATTTCTTAGATGAAAAAGAAGACAAAGGACCTACATGAATCACAATGAAAATTGTAAGAAAATACATCCACAATGTAATAAGAAAGTTCCAAAAAGGATTTGTAATTGTTTTCTTTATTGATTTCAAAGAAAAACCTATTGCTACATGAAAATAATTTGTGTTACAATAATCTCTCTCAACTCAGAATGAGAAGGAAATCAAGAACCCCACTCAACAATGAGAAGAGTTTACAATATATGCTGAAAGGAGGCCTATAAGGATATTCAATTGACTGGAATAGATGTTTCAATCATCTCCCTTAATTTATGTATGTGAAAGATCTTTCCTTTGTCGTGCAAACTTAAAAACCATGAAAAAGGGTCTTCAAAAGTCGAGCAAATTGAATGTTTAGGTGGCTAAACTCACCTTGGATCATGGTCAATCCATGTGGGACTCCAAAATTGATGCAAACTGAGCTTTGTGCCTTTAAATCCTCCCTATTTGGTGGCTCGAATAAATGAGAACTCCAAAACACTTTAGTTTGACTTGAAGTCAAAAATAGAACTCCCTTTTCTATCTTTGCATGATTTTGAGACAAGGATAAAGTGTGAATAAATATTAAAGATAATCACTTGATTACTTTAATTTTTGTTATGTGAAAATTTATCCCTCCATTTACATGACAAATATTAAAATAATTTATAAAATAATATCCTTAATACTTGTTTACAATTTCTTTTTTGTTTTATCCTCGTGCAAAAATAAAAGAGGTTCACATCATTCACTAAGCAAATGTTGACCATGGCCTAACATTAATCATTGTGTGTTTTAGAAAATAAAAGTGAAATAAATCACTTGGGTAAGCCAAAAATTAGGGCTTCAATGATGAACCCTAAAAGTATACCCTAAATTCAACTCACAGGCTCATTCTATATTATTTCATTTGCTCTACCTGTAACACTATGCTACATCACTAGGGTTTGAAGGTCTGGAAGATTCTTCTACACAAGGTATTTTCTTGCACAGGCTCAACCAAGATAGTGTGTTGGTAAGTTGTTTCTTGTTGGAAACATAGAGATTTCTTAATTTCTTTGAAACAAAATATTGTCTATGCTCTTAAAGTGATAGAAAAATGATGAAAATGTGTTATTCAATGTTTTTTTCTCTTGAAATGTCATATTTTCAGCATATGTGACTCCTCTTCTGATTTTTCTTATTATTCTGGAAAAAAATAATGAAAATCCTCTGTTCTTAGAGCTTCTTGGAAGCATTGCTACGGGCTTTCACAACCATTTTTTAATATGGGAAACTGATTTTTATATGACTGTCCTTATGGCCTTTTCTTTGACATTCCCTTTGTGTAATCATTTGGTGTGGACAACTTTACTTTATGGCTATCCTCTATGTACTTTTACAGTCATAAATCCATGAATGTCTCCTTCCAACGCCTTTGCATAGTCTTTCTTGGCTATCCTCTATGTGCTTTTACAAGATTTCCCAAACTTCATTGTATTTATTCTTCTAGCATTGTTTTGTGAGGACATCACTATCCTTCATCCTTGGATTTGAACTTGGGAAGTTCCTCCTATAGCACTATCCTTGAACATAAGCACATTGAACTTTTCTATTTATGTCTTTTACTGTATTCTTACGGTTTGCCTTGACTACTCCACTATGATGCATCTCACTGTCATCAGCTAGCTTGGTGCCTCCCCTTATTTATGACTTTCCTTGCTATCATAAAGTCTACTCCCTATTGTGCATTTTTTTACTGTGCTTTATATGATTGTGAAATATTTGTACTTGTACTGTACATGGTGTTGTCTAATTACATTTGATCTTGACTAAACTGTCACTCTTTGCCTGACACTGTTTTGTCATTCATACATGATTGATATGGCAATCTTCTTCTCATGTCATGGCTTAAAAAAGGCATTATTTGACAATAGGCAGTTACCAAAGCTAGGGGAATGCTCATCTCATATAAAATTGCCTACTATCTTAAACTTTTACCTTTGCATGGATTGCTCCAAGTTTTGATGAACTCTTTCCTTGCTCTGGTAGTTGTCTACTATCATTGTTTGCATTCTTTTGATGATGCTCCTTATCAAGAAGTGACTATAAATTGAATACCTATGTCCGCACAGTGAACAAAAGAGTTAAGAAAATAAGAAGCCCAAAGCTTCTCATGATAATTTGGATACTTTCACTCTCCTTGGAACTTCATGATACTTTCCTTTCTAAAACAGTTCTAGTTGCTTGATTTGATATATTATAAGAGATAGGGTGTATGTTTGTTGGTTTTAGCATGTAAGAAACCTGAAATCCTGAGCTCTAACACAATTTTTTCTGACTCATGCAGATACTCACGAAGCCATCAATGAAGGAAGATAAGACACAACTGATTAACAATGATATTGTCATTTAGGAAATGACGGATCCCTTTTCTCTTATATGTTCATTTACTTTCACATATGCATTTTATCCTTTATTGTATATCAAATCAATTACTTCCACAACATGTGTGGGAAATTTATAAACATCTCTTGTAATGAATTTGAACAGTTACTTGAGGCAAAAGCTTGTATACTTTTCTTTTTTGTACAACAGTTGCATGATGAAACTGAAAATCCATTTCATGGCATTATCTGAATGTTTATAATCAGCTTAAGCATAAACTCTTTTGTACCTTTTTTCCTTGTAAAACAATAGCGTTGTCCCAGCCTAACTTGATTGGGCTGAAAAGCAAAATTAGGTAACAATTCTCACATCTCTAACTTTGATAGGATAAATGCAGGGAGTTGTCAAGAGTCTAACATTGGACATGCAGAGGAGGAAGTATTCAAGTATAGGGATGAGTAAAATTTTGACTTTGAAAAATGCATAGGAGGGGATTTTGGGGATCAGGATATAGGTATAGCTCATCATTGGTACCACATTAAATGTATTATCACATCTTTAACTATAATAGGATACATGCAGAAAATTTTTGAGAGTTGGGCATCAAAGATGCCAAGAGAAAGTACTTGAGTATAGGGATGAGAGAAATTTTGACTTTAAAAATAAATAGGGGAAAAGTTAGAATTTAAGAATTTAGTGATCAATTATGAAAAGGAACGCATACCTAGATAGAAGGAAGGCCTAAACTCTAACTTTGAAAATATATATATAAAAAATCATCAAAATTTGTGGTTCAAGAATGAGAAGGAACAAGTACCCAAATAAAAGTAAGGCCAAACCTCTAATTTTCAAAATTAACTTGTAAAAGCTATTGGGGATTATAATTTGGGGGTATCAATGAATCAATGCTCAAGTATGGATATGACCAAAACTCTAGCATTGGAATACTTAATGCAAATATTAAAGAATCAAAGTTTGGTTGAAAAACGTGCAAAGGAATTATATAGAGGAAAACATACAACTTCAGGGATTAGGGATGACAAGGAACATGTACCTAGATAGAGGTAAGGCCAAAAATTTGACTCTAAAAACATGTATAAAAGGAATCATTGGGATTCAAGGTTTGAGGAAGGAAAAGAAAAAGTAACCAAATAGAAGTTCAAATCTTTGATTCTAAAAAGTAACTGTTACCTATTTTTCACTACGAGCTCAAATAGGTAGAGCTGAATCAAATTCATCATTGATAGGTACAGAATTTTCATGTTTTGCTGATTAAAGTATTCATTGATCATCATAGAGATCAATTTACATATGAATCATAGTTTTATTGTGCAAGTATTTAAAATAGAAAATTGAAAATTTGCATAGTAATGCCTTTTATTCATTTTGTAAAAACACTGAATCTCGCACAAGCCGCGAGAGTAACTGAATTTGATTCTGACAATCAAATGATGAATACACAATTCAAGACAAACTACACTACTGAACATAACATAAGCGTAAAGAAGAGGAGCAATTCATCATTGCCTATATTGATGAATCACTTTCATTGGTGTCTTCAGTCATCGCATCTCCAAGCTGCTACTACCTCGTTTCCTCGTTCCGTGAACCTACAAAATTGTAAAGGAATGGCATTAGAGGTGTACTCTAAGCAATGATGAATTACATTCTGCCTTACGCCTACACTACCAACAGGAATGTAATTTGAGATAAATCAAGCATTCACCAGATGAAAGGCTGACAATCAAGGAAAAATTAACTCAATGGAAGCTTTCAACTTATTTTATTTTGCTAACTTGTTTGTTTCAATGTGCAGGAACAGGTTCATCATGTTCGAGAATATTTTTATCAGATATGTGGAGCAAAACGGGCTCCCACAAGGGTTGAGCTCGGCATATCAAGGAGTATACACTCTCAAGTTCCATACTCAAGTTCATGAATATTGATAACAGTCATTAAAAGCATCAATGCTGCTGAAACTAAATGATATAATCATGCAAGCAGCCTTATTTCAAAGAGATTTCAAAAAAATAGTATGAAGAATTCATCAAATTCATATTATGTCCAGCTCTACTTTACGTTTTCACATTACATCTAAATGAAGTATAGAGCCTTTTTGCATTGAAGAGAAACAGAATATTCGAGTATTGGAATGTTTTTATAACTTCAGAAGCATATCACTGTACAAGATAGTCCAAAGGTTCGCCAAAGTATTTACATAATCATGGAGATTTGCAATAATCCAATTCTCTACAAGTTCTTCAACATAAAGCAGCAATTATGGCTTAGACAACATTTAAGAGGTATGGAGAATATAGACAGGTATCTACAGGAATATTTGTTTCAAGTACTAGATGAGAATATCAGAAGGATAGTCATGATATGCACTCATTTAATGAACGTTGAAGAAGCTTGCATAGTTTTCAGTATAAAAAAAGAGAGATATTCCTTTTTCATTATTCTCAAGGAGTTTCAAGAAAGTGGGAGAAGCTAAAAGTTTTTAGAACATGAGCAACAACTATCATAAAATGAACAACAACATTATCATAAGAAATGTTAGCTACATCAAAATATGGAAAGAACAATTGATTATTATTAAGTCAAGGCTGTGAGGTACAATTACTAAAGTGAAATGCAAGAGCTGATGAACTTTCATGGAGAATGAGCAGCAACTTTTAAAGACTGCCTTAGATGATATGTGAGGAGGTGGTGATCTTAAAAGAAAAGGATACACAAGAGCTTTCCCTGTTTCAACATTGCATTATGTAAACCAAAACCATCAAAAGTTCAAATCAGTCACTACAAATATGCAAATATATGAGGTTGCAACCATGTCAATATTCCAAGTATGAATGTATGATGGTGAGTAGTGCATGATATCAAGTCAGCATCAAGAATAGTTTCAGTAATTGCAGATGCGTTCTTCATGGTTATCACAAATGTTCCATACATTTGTAAGGAGCTCAGAATATCAGAAAAGTACAAGGAGCAGTACTTTATTGTCACCCATGTGAGCATTGAAATAAGAGGATATAAAGAGAAAAATACTTCACAAATACCCAGTTGAATGTTGTGAGGCCGCGGCCTTAATGTGTAGGGTTTTTTAGCTACATCAAAATCTGGAAAGGTCTATTGGCTGCGGTCATAAAATGAATGGACTTTTTTCATTGGAACAAGAAGATGTAATTTGCATTAAGTCATGAATACCCAGATTAATAATACAAAGACAAAATTCCCAGAATGTTATGCAGCCACAGTTTTCAACCAAGAGTATAAGTTTTTTTTTTTTAAGATACCAGGTATGAAGATACTCAGAAATTATGCAAATTCTTACCCAGAATATCAAAATATTACTCACCATGGCGGCTGTTACATTTCATATAATGATTTTTTGCTCATAAATGTTTTTATGGTGGAAAAAATGCAAATGTCTTTTTACCCATGTAAGGATTTTATTCTAAAAATGCAAAATACAGTGAATTGCAAATACCCAGATGGGGTTATCATAAGCCATGGCCAGGTACAGAGTATGATAAGGTTTTTGAGCTATAAATGTATATGTACAGAGAGGTTGAGAACAAAAATCTGGAGATGTTCATGGGTATGTACAATTTGTGAATTCTTTTGGTGCGCAGCTCGGGGTTTTGCCTTTGGTTCCCAATGAAAGGAAGAATGTAACTACAAAATAAGACCACGAACCTGCAAAAGGAAATAAATCAAATACCCTAGGACAATCTTCTTGGCCGGCCATGAGTTTGGCATATGGAAGTTTTTGACAACAAATACATGGAGTTTTCTGATATTTCTTTTGTTCTTGTGGCGTATACTCAGCTCATTTGCTTATTGTAACAGAAGAGTCAATAATAAAGAAGATTCAAGGAAATACAGAGAGCTCTCATAAATAAAGAAGTTTCAGAAATGAGGGATGCATGGAGGAAACAAAAAACAATCAATCATTTTGTAGTTTTTGAGCTCAAATCGAGCATATTATTGACTGAAATGAAGCAAGTTATTCAAATAACCAGAGCCTACCTCAGCTCTTCACTTCTAGCCATTTAAAAATGACTCATAACAGCATAAAAATATGATTCGAGCTCCAAAAACGGCCTCAAATTTTCAATGCCAGCAGACCATGGCGGCACAACAAAGGGTTTCCAGTTAATGTGAAGAATGAAATGATGATTTTAGGGTTCGATAGTTTTGACCAAATACCCTAATTCAATGATAGGGAATTTTTTTTTCTTTGTTTATAATTTTCAAGGAAATAATGCCATGTATTTGCCTAGTAATATGTCTTGGTGTCTACACTTTAAGAATTTTATATCAACGCCATGCATTATATCTTTTCTATGAATCCGCACCACCTTATTATTGTGTATAATGCTATACTTAGCATTTTTATTTTATTTTTTGGGTCTCCCATGAGTGAAGATTATATATTGTAAATGGTATTAAAGCATAAAATAAATAATTGCTTTAATATTCATAATATCGAATACAAATAATAAGGCAAAGATGTCATCAATATTAAAGTAATTATTTATTGATTACTTTAATATTATTCAAACACTTAGCTTCACTTTAAACATGCAGAATATTAAAGAAAAGAGTGGGGTTCGGGTTGTGTTTGAGATAACTGATCATGCAAAGATTAGTAACTGAAGATCATCATACGAAGATGGAGTTCTAGTTGCATAGGAGGATTGATTAAAGCAAGGAGGATTTTTGCATGTTTTGGCTCACATTCAGAGATTTCCAATTCAGTTTGAGTTACATATCAGTTGCATGCTTTATGACTGCGAGTTTGAGACTGAGTTCACTCATTTTTGCATGAGTTTGAACCTTATTTTCAGGGATTTTTTCTTCTGCTCGGATTTCACCTTGGAGTTGTCACTTTCTCACTGAAATTGACTTTTAGTTTCATGTTCATGCACTTTGAAGTGCATTCTCATTGTATATATTGGAAAATCTTATCTTTTTCAATTAGTTCTTGTTATTCAGCCTTTGCATTCTGCAAAGTGAATGGTCATGTAACTCAGCTTTCAGATTAATACATCAGTGTTTTTAAAGGTTTACATGTGTCTTTTTGCAAAGATTCCTTCAAATTGCAGTGAAATCAAAGTTTTCCTTGTCATTTGGTTGTCTTTATGAATGATTTGATGAAGTTTTATTGTGTTTAAATATAAGAACCTTTAAAGTCTTTGTCTCATTTATATTTGCATACATTCGAATAGTTAAAATCATAAGTCTAAGCTTGTGTAAATGAATAATATTCTTCTTTGCTATGAAAACCCTATTTTCCTTCAAAGGTGATTTATTCAAGCCTTCCTTAGAATCAATTTTTGTAGTGAAACTATCAAAATTGACTTGTGTGGTTAGTTTTCTGAGGTTTATTGTGAATCAAAATTGCAAATCTTTATCAATTAGGTGCATCACCTTCAATTTACAGTTTCTTGCATTTAGCAATAGTTCTTCTATCCTTTTTCCCAATAAGTTACCAATTATTAATTTGAGAATCATATAGGAAGCCGGCCTAGAATCCAGAGGTTCAATCTCGTTATAGGTCACCCACAACCTAAGTTTGATCCAATGTTTCAACAGATTGTTGAAGCCATTATTCAAGTGTTCAGTGCAACCGCTTGACAACAGCTTTTGGCACGACGGTGGACTCTAAATCTACTTTCGTAGCAAGAATTTTATCGCTCAAGCTACGTTTTGCATATGTTTTAGTATTTTCAGCCTCGCCCGTGAGATTATTTTCATATACCTGGTGACTCCGTTTCTCAGTTTCTAGCAGATCAAGTGCAAATAGCTTATGAGAAATATTCATAAAAGAAGTTCTTTGTTTGAGTATTTGTAGCTGTCTTCGCCAAAGAGAATAAGAAGGATAACCAAGCGAACACCTGGTAAGCCTTCAAGAAAGCAATCAGTTTCTCCGATTCAAAGAGCAAAACCATTAGTTTACACATCAAGAAGAAGAGGCAGATCATTAGCAAGGAAACCAAGTTCATTTTCAACTTCGCCAAGTTACAGAGTACCAGTTTCACCTGTACTGGTTGCAAATCCCAGAACAACATCAACTCTGATGGCCAAAGCGCATGTTTTTGTTCCATTCAATGGGGGCAACCCATTAGATCTGGCTCAACATGATGATATACTAGTAGCAGCACTTAAAAGTATTCCCTTTTTTATTGGTGAAGATCATACTACACCCATTAAGCATATTAGAGACATAGCCTCGCTATGTGGAGTTCATCATGTGATTCGGGAGAACGTAGCTTTGAGGTTGTTAGCAACATCATTCAAGGGGAAAGCATCTCAATGGTTTCGTGGCTTACCAGTCCATAGCGTTCCGACATGGGATGATTTAGGAGACAAGCTAACCAAACATTTTTTAGATAAGTTTGATCATTTATCTCTAGTTGAACAAATGACGACTATAAAGAGAGCGCCACAAGAATAGATGATGGACTTTAACTTCAGATTTCAAAGGACATGGGATCAAATTCTAGTAACGGTAAGGCCAACTCCTGACCACGCTTTTCTGTATTACCTTAGATCATTGCATAGCGATATTGCTTTAATGATACAATCAATGGGTGGGTTAACATTACCAGCATCATATGACATCGCTATTAGAGCTGAAAACAACCTTATACAAGCTGGTAAACTCACCCCAAGACCCCCTATTCCAATTTTCCCAGAGGTACAACCTTTTATGCCCATTCAAATACCTCCAATAGCCACTATACCTATTGTTCCAGCCTTAGGATTCCCAACAGCAGCACAGAATAATGTTGTTCTAGCAAATTCTGATTTGCAAGGTCTTAAAGATACTCAACAACAACTAATAAATGACCAACAGCAAATGGCCAAGTTACTACAAACTGTGAGTAACAACTTGGTAAGTCTTAAAAACCAACAAGGTCAAAATTTCAGGCCTAATCAATCATCATTTCAAGCAAATAGGCCTGCTTATCAAGCTGATTACCAGGGACAGAAGAGGAATTTTAACTTTAGGCCTAAAGCCATTTAATCCAGCTACTGCTAGATCTTCAAAAGAGCTGATGCCAATACAGAACAATTTAGCCCAAGATTATGTATGGTGCTATCCCTGCAATCAACCTCACAATCAGGCTACTTGCATGAACGGGGTGATTAATCAAGCCCTTATGGTGCAAAATAGTTATGTTGCTTCTGAACAAACAACTAAGGAAGACAATAAT
>VDFB02148703.1:0-23608 GCA_007258455.2 Sequoia sempervirens | reverse complement strand
AATATAAAATTCAACCTGCTCAAAATGCACAAAAATATATTTAATACTAGTTGCATACCCATGGACTCAACGCCAAGAATGAATATGGTCTCAGAGGGAATTGGGCATGTCTCATGAACATTTTGACCCCAAATTTCATCAACCAAATTCCACTAATTTACTTATTCTTAAATTTCAAAATATAATTTAATAAACAACAATATTGCATTGAGGTTGGTCAAATACCATCCACCACCGCTCCCAAAATTTATTTTTAATTAACTCGTGGTGGCACCAATGGATGGGGAACCTTCTGCATGTATGAGACAAAGGTATGTTGGTTTTTCAGGTCTGTAAATAGGGCACACAAGTCGGATTTGCTAATATTTTATTTTTTAGCATCCGCATTTGAAAAACCTCTAGCATAATATTGTATCATCTCATGCCTCTTATTTGACCAAAAAATTATTTTCTCGCTCATTTCTCCTACATGAGATACATTTGACTTCAATGATTCAGTAATCCCTCTCCTATAAGGGTGGGTTTCGACATGCTCGATTAATCTTCCAATTAATTATTCAATGTCTCTTTTATTGTTTTCAATTTGATTTAGAATATTTTCTTATGTTCCTTGAGGATTCCTATGAATTGATGGAGGGGTTTCAGATTGTTCTTGAATAGGAGGCTCTTCCTAAGGGGGTGACTATGAATTCTCAAAGTTTCAAGGTGGAGATTCATTCCCTGATAATTAGAACAAAATTTTATTATAAAAAACTATTTCAATCAGCATTCTAAATCAAATTAAAAATAAATTGAATAAAAATATATACCTGTTTGCAATCTTCAACGTCTCTGACATGTTGGTGGCATCCTCATGAAAGATATCAAGCTACCAATGCAAATAATGGATGATATTTGGTGAGCGCAAGTTGCTGACCTCCAATCCTCCAAGCCAAGCCATAGGTTGAAGAAAAATGAGGGTTTGAAATATGATTTGGGCATTTTATTTTACTTTTCCATTTGGCATGTGCCAAATGGCCAATTTTGGCCTTTTTTTTGCAATTTTTCACAATTTGACACCTAAATTGTGTCACAGATTGGTGCACTTACCCTTGCATAATTTTAAACTTATTAGTCAAATGAAACACAATTTTTTTGAAATTTTTTATAGAGTATGTGCATATATAGTTTAATATACTGGAATGTTCAAAACATATTACTAACTTATAGAAATTTCAGCCTCTGCTTATTGTTCATTGGTATCTTTGTGCATCTTTGATACTTAATGTTGTTTGTGTGTGCATATGTATCAATTTTAACAGTTGCAACTATATGTTTAGAATACTGCATGTTAAAATCAGTTGAAAGAGAATTGTATGCAATGTGAACCCTATGTAAAAATCATGAAGACTCATAGGCTTAAGCAGAATCAGCAAGCAAGAAAAGTAGAAAAGAGTGATTGGGAATTTGATGGAGTATTGTATATATCATATAGTGTTGCAATTGCAAAAAAATGATGATTTTAATATATTATTCCTTAGATTGCAATGGTATATTTTATACAAATACATTTAAAATAACATAAAGAAAATGTTGTGATAATTTCAGGGGAAATTGGTATCTTGGTAAAGAAATCTATATAAATAATCAATTGGATAAGTTGAAAGGATACTTGTACACACATGGAGAAATCCAATGGGTAGAGTACAATATGTTTCTGGAAGCCAAGTGTATGGAAGGATTTTTGTACATATCTATCTATCTAGCAAGAAATATTTAGCATAAAAGGAAAAAGCACAAAACCCACACTCGTTCTCCTCCCTACCATATTGGCATCATGAAGCCCTATGGGCTCTAGCCAAACCCCCAAGCAAGAAAAGTATGAAACACCCATGATTAATTTCATGGAGTCTCATCATATGTCACACAATAACAAAGTTGGGAAAAATATGGTGTTTTCATATATGATCTTTCATATTTTTGTGTTTTTTTTACTGAAAGTTCAGGAAAATCTGGTGTTTTCATATATGATCTCTCATATTGTAGTGTATTCTTTGTTGTGGTAATTTTATAAAAAAAGTTATCTTGATAAAGAATTGACATCATGAAATTTAAAGACACCTGGAAAAACATGGATAGGTGGAATATACATAAGAGTGTATCTTCTGAATGTCATATACAAAAAGTATGAAACAACAAAATGTTGAAAATATTTATATTAATATTTATGGGTGCATATTTGCATAGTGAATTTAACTGAAATTGTATTGCTAAAGGTACAGAAGATAGTAAACAACAATAAAATTATCGTTAATGTGCAAGGCTGAAGATGATGGAAAGCATTGAATAAATAGGAGCAATTTAATGTGGCAGTAAAACTTAGAGTATATAGGCACATAAAATGGAAAATAGAGCATAGGTGCATAATTTAAAAAGTTAGTCAGTCAAATACAACACAATATTCTTGAAAATGTTTCTAGAATAGTTGAATATATATTTTAATAGACTAGAATGATCAAAACATGCCGCTTGTACAAGTTTTTCCCTCTACTTATTATTCCTTGGTATCTTTGTGCATCTTTGGAATTATACCCATTTTGCACAGGTTATTACTTGGTACATGTTTATGTAAAATTCAACTTAAATTCCTTCAAAAGAGGATGGTATATGGTGTGATCCAATGTGAAAAGAAATATTTCAAAACCTTTTTCATAATCCAGAACATGAGGTAGGGACAAAAGCATTTGGCGAGGGTTGGAGCTGTTCCAATCGTGCCTCTTTGCTACAACATTGAGTAGTTTATTTGTTGTTGCTTAGTTTGGAGTATCTCTCAAATGAGAATGTTGGATCAATGCGAAGTATTTCAATTGATTTAACATGAGAGATAGTTGTAAAAGTTATCCCTTTCCTTTCTTTGTTGCCTATGTTTATTGTTGCTCTGTCTAATGTTAAGCCTTGTGATTTATGTATTATGATTGCGCATGCCATGGTGAGTGGAATTTGTGTCTGACTGCCTCAGGTTATAGCTATGATAGGGATGTCTCTTGGGTTTTATGGGTCCCATGGTGGGCCAATGTAATTTTGGAAGCAAACAACAACATAGTCAGGCGGATTTGGTGGGTTACAATGTGCATTTTACAAAATAGTTGTAACAAGACCAAGGGATGCATTGACTAGTGCAACTTGAATCCACAAATTTGTTGTTAGCATCACCTGTTCACCAACACAAAGCAATAATTCTAGGAGAAGTCAGTCATCATCTCCATAATCAGATGTATTTTGCTATGCTACTCAAGCAATGCTAATGGCTATGGGCAGGTTTAATTATTTGATCATTTTTTATTGTGGAATACAACTAAGTCATTTGTGGAAAACAAATGTGTTGCAACATAAAATTGTTCTCTTTTTATGAGCGAGAGCATTTTATTTGTTTGTTTCATAAACTCTTCCCAATCATCATGGATATCCTTGACATTTCTTATATGGAGAAGGATTTCCCAAAACTTTTGTTGGGTAGGACTATCTCCTTGTTGGGGGAAAATAGTGTCCAAGGTTATTGAGACTGTGAAATTATGTCATAAGGCTATACTCAATGAGCATGAAGCATAAATAGGAGTATCCATGACTGGTGGAAACTGGGGAAGATCACCAACAAGGATGATAGAAACACCATTTAATGGTTGCATTTGGTTATCAAGGAATGCTTGGCGCAGTCAACTATCTATTTTGAGCAACAACTTAGGGCCTAGAAAACTCATTTCATCTATCAAAATGTATTGAATATTAAATTGTTCTTGGAATATTGTTAATGGTTGGCCTTGCAAAGGATTCATATCCTTTATGGGAATGCAGAGGGTTGTATGGATTGTGGAGGTGCATATGTTGTAGGTAACAACACCTGTAGGGGCCAATGTGAGCAGCAGGAAATTGCATCCAGTAGTAGAGGTGTTTATTTGTTGTCTTATACAATTTATCAAAAAGGATTTACTAGTGCTAGTTGTTCCTTGAGTGATCATGCAAAGAGGGGTTTTGGGGGAAGGTTGCATGTGATGGGATTAGATGATTTAAAGAGCTAGTTGTTGTTTTGGTGAAAGCTAATGGGCTAATATATTTACATGCAAGGATTATATCATAGCTTGCTCATGTTGTGCCTTGGTTGATGGAATGAACTGAAAAGAAATATTATGAAGTTGTTCAGGCACATGGTTTGTATTCCTTGAATGGTTCATATTGAAGTCTCACCTACCCAATAGTTGGAGTTGATTTATACTAAAGTTAGTAGTAGCACCAAGCTGAGACAAAACTTCCCATTCATATTCATCCATAGAAGGTTGATGGTTCAAATAATCACTATCACTGCAATGTTTCTCTTCAATCGTGGATGTATCTAGAATTCTATTAACATGCCAAGGATGATAACCAACTGTTTTAAAAAATTTCAAATTTTGTATTATGTCTTGTTTGGAAATACCTATATTTGTGTGTATGTTTTGGAAAGGTTTGTATAGCATAAGCTTAGTACAACAAAATGTCTCAAATATTTCTATCTCTTCAATGGGAATATCCTTGAACAAGGGGTACACAATAACAATTGTAGGTTGGTGTCTTGATTTCCATTTGTCCCTTTTGCGCTAGTCTGAATGTGTGTATAAGCAGACTGAGTCAATTAGGGATACAACACCTAGTTCTAGAGGGCTTTCCATATAGTAATGAATATAAATTTTTGGTAGGTCTTCATCAACATCATATTTGTTTATATGAAACCATGCCTTTTTTCCAACATTCAAGTGAACATATTGTCGACTTGAAGTGACAAGGGGAAAATGATGTAACATATGGAACGTCTCCTGTGCAGAGATTTCACGCTCCATAAGGATGTTAATCATGAATTTTTGATATGCAAGTAGTGCTCTATCCTCAACTATATTTGTATTTGCAAGTATTTTCAACATATCAAGGTAAATTTTTGATTTCTTCTTAGATTTAGCTACATAGTTGGAGATATAATTTAATACAATTTTCCTAGAAACAACTGGCTAATAGTTAACATTGGCATGCTAGATTGCAAGCATGGGTGGGCTATGAATATTTATGCAATCATAATTTCTTGCGGGCTTGTAGGATTTGTTAGACTCAACATTAGATGTCAATGTAGAGGTAAGTTGTTGCTAAGGTGCTTTATAGAGGCATTGTAATTGCTCTCCTTTTTCCCTTAAACAAGTATATTTAGAGCATTTTGTGTGTCTTTGAATTGTATTTACTAGCTCTTCGTAATCTATGATTGGATCATTGGAAAGACTCTAGCTCGTGGAAAGTAGCCATGGATTTTCTTTAAAACAATGATACACTATAAGAAATCTTTGTGTAGGGAAATGTGGATTCCAAGCTGAAACATATCTATCAAAAAATTTCCTTGTTATGGTAACATCATGGTGATTGGACCAATCAAGAGTATCCATGTTCGAGGCTTCTAGAAGCCGTAAAAAACCATACACATGTGCATAGCCATGATGCTACCATTCATATTTATACCAATAATCTTTTGTGTGCAAAATATTTTCAATCATCTTTTCATGGAAAATTGAGAATCTATGATGCAGATATAAAGATGTTGTATGTGGATTTTGAATAACACTATCTAGCAAGATCTTTGTTGAAGGTTCCATCATTGAACGAGCCATAAAAGATATTTTTTTTGCAAATCAGACCATTTTTTGTCTACACAACTCAAAGTGAAAAAAAGGGTAGGTATCTGAAGTTGTTCAATCATTGCAGATAGTTGGGCTCAACAACAGTTCCAAAAGGAACGAGTCCCATGTAATGATGCACCAAAACACATCAACAGCTCTGCTATTTGGTCATCAGGAGTACCTTGAAGCTATTCACACAATGCAAACAAAGACTTCAAGATTTTGTCTTCCAAATATGCTCTGATAAATACAAAAGCAATTTGTTGACAACAATGTCTCATTGTCAAGTTGTAGAGGAAATGCCTAAACCTGACATGTTTTCCAAATCTATGGTCAAAATATCTCATTAAGTGGAGGGAATATTCATGCAAATGAATTTGAATATTCCTTGGTTGGAGGGGAAGTGCTGCTCTAAAGGGGAACAATGTTGGAAAAGTAATTGTAAATAAACCTTTAGTGTTGTATTCATTAATAGGAGAAGAGCTAATTTCAGGCCAACACAAGATATTCTACTCCTTTTTTTCAATTTTTAATACTTGTTTGATGGCTTGGAGCTCTCATGTAGCATTTGGAAAGAAATGGATAAATTATGAAAAGGTTGAAGAGCCATTTTCATGTTCAATAGCATTTTTCAAGCTGGTTGATGGCATCATTTCTTCATCGGAAACTTGCTCTATTGTATGCAAGAAATTGGAGAAATCAACAATAATATCAAGTAACATATTAAGAGTCTCAACATCAATCTCAACATAATTGTAGTATTTGACATATTAAATTTTTTATTTCAATGCATCTATGACATGATGCTTATTACACATAGCTGTCATAGTTTGCACTTGCATCATAGAAAAAAGTACCCTCTTGATTGACATGGGAATAATTCATGATAAATTGAACTTAATAAGGCCTTAATTCAAGTGTTTTAAGGCATTTTATTCATCCACACTAGGTCTTGGAACCTTTAAAATACATTTATTGAGGTCTTGTGAAGGTGTTGTGAAGTGTTGTAACACATTTCTACACTCTTCTAGACCCTTTTATTATAATTCATTCAATATTGCCTTTTTATTCATAATCAAGTCCTATTTTAAAGTGTTGTAAAGTTTTCTAACAAGATTTCATGCTTTTCTAGGCTTAATTTCACTATTTACACTTTTCTTATGCTCTATTTGACCCCTTTATGCACTCATAAGGCTTAATTAAGTGTGATTTTGAATGTAAACCAGACAAATAACATTAAATGCAAGTTAATTCTTGACACCCACTTTCAAGTCCAAGGTGGGACCCATTTTCCATGGGTGGTGAATGAGTCCCTCTTGGCTCAAAATTCAAAAATTTTCAAATTTTCTTTTGGGTTTTTATTTAAAATCACCTTATGTTAGCTAGTGATGAGGTATCATCAGGTTACTAAGGCACAATTGTGTATAAATAAGTGTTTTCTCCTCATTTTACATCTCCCCATTCACCCATTCAATCTTTCAACTCATTCTTCATTCATCTTCTCAACCAAGCTAAGGTTTTAACATTACAGGCCATTCAACATCAATTTTTAGACATTTAAGGGAACATCCTTCATATTTTTCTGCAAAAATTCAAGATCAAACATCATGGTAACGTAATCAACTCCATTATTGCATTTTTCAATACATTCTTTCATCATTTTGGTTTAATTAGCTAAAAGGGGTTTGACCAAGGCAAACCCCCATGCCCTAACATCCAACATTTCTCTTTCTTGTCTTGTTTGTTTGTAGATTTAGGTCTCTTGGAAGATTGGAAATAATTAAGAATAAAATTGAAATGTTTCTCAAGTCTTCTCTTCATTCAACAAGTCAAAATATCAACAAAATCTCACTTTTAGACCCATAAATCAGAGTTTCAGAAGTGGACACCTATAGAAAATCAAAGTGCGGGTAAGAAGCTCCAGATTCTACTTTTGAAAATTTAGAATTTCAAAAGTGGAATCATTCACCATGGGTGGTGAATGAGTCCCACTCCAAGGTCAATTTTGAGTTTTATGCATTTTTTGATACCCTTTTGTCAGAAATAGGTTCCAGCTCAATTTTGCATAACTGGGACTAATTCACCCAAAATGACGAATGATTCCTACCAGGCCTAAAACCCAGCATCAAAAATATTTCAAATGCCATTTCCAGTCTTCATCTACATTCTAGGTGAACACTTTTAGTTTGGTTCATTTCTATTTAGTCTTGCATTCATTTCTAGGTGTTGTTGCATTACACAATGTGTTTTCAAACATCACTTGTTTCTTAGGTTTTGCATTCATAATAAATCAATTACTTAGCTTTGTTGCATCTAGATCATCTCATTTAACCTTAATAACATCATACACATCTTAATTTGAGTGAACCACCTAGATTTTGGGTGTGGGATCTATCTCTTTTCATTAGGTGAAAGACCCTAATTGAGAAAAAGAGACTTAGATTCCCTAATCTTTAAAATCTACAGTTAATTTTGGTGAACATGATTTTTCATTGCTTTCTTGATTAATTTGGATCCATTCTTTATCATACATCTAGCTTGCATTGATCTTGCATCAAGACTTGCATGAATTCATTTGCATACTAGGTTTGAAATTTCACATTCATAAAATGTGCATTTAGGTTACATTATTGGCATCTAAATTCATTTAGATTTTCTAAAATTCTACATTTTTCACTTAGGTCTGCATCATAGCACTTAGAAACGATCAAAACCCCTCAATTGTTTTTGAAAATTCTGAAAAAATTCCATACTGGGACTCATTTGCCACCCTGGGTGAATCAGTCCCTTTTGACCCCTAAAACTACATTTTACAAACCTAAAAAATCTATTTTGGAGCTTCTGCTTGGTGCCTTACCCTACCTATATTAGTTAGTCGCATTTCTATAACATGAATTTCACTAGATCTCACTTAAAATATCTCATTTCATGCATTGTTTAATTTCACATTTACATCTCCCACATTTCATTTTTCAAACTATTACAGACTATAATCAACAATTTACTTTGTTTTACATATGAAAATTTTATTTCACTTTATTTAATTTTGCATAACATGTTCTTTAAATGTTCCGTTGATTTGATTAAACATGGATTTTATAAGCATAACACCCCCTCTTATGAGTTATATTTTGATTACAATAATGAGGAACATGTTAGTACTGACCAAATCATTACATTATCCATTGGTGCGAATATAAGTGTAGATAATCATAACAAACATACTTTTTCTTCTCCCAATACCTCTCCTATTAGTGATGAAGGTATCTTGATGAAGGAAGTTACAAGCATTGAGGGTCTCAATTTTCTATTTCCTTATTCCCCTTTGGATGATGTTAGACAACCAGAACATGAGATCATAGACACATTCCTACAAGTCACCTTACCTAGTCTCCATGGTCATGAAAATGAATCTTTTCCATCTCCTAATATCCCTCCTTTATGTAAAGAGGATAGGTTGGTGTTAGAAGATATCCTTATTAAGAATCATGACATCCTTGTTACTCCCTTTCCTAATGCTCCTCCCATTTGGGAAGATCTATTTGAAAATCCTAATGGTTCTTCTCTTGATGCCTCTCCCACTTGCGATGAAGCTACTTTACAAATTTCAACCTTAGATGAACATATTACAAGCTCTCCTAATAGGGTAAATAATATGGAACAAGAGACTGAGACCTTAGAAACAACTGACAATCAAATAGAGTCTTCTTCTAATCTCCCCACTATCAATAATCAAACATATTCAAGCATTAATAATTCCCTTAGTTGTGATGAAGCTAGTTTGGATGAACCAAGCCTTAATTGTAAAGAACATGAGGTTTGTTGTTCTACTAAACACTTTCCTTCTAGGGAAGATATCATCATATAATGAAACAATAATATTGATACTAATATTATGCCCTTGAAAGGAGATGAAGAATCTATGTTAGATTCTCATTCACCAAGGGATGTTAATATTATTCAACCTCAACTCATCCTTTACCCATTGTCACATAAACCCTCACCTAAACCTGAGTTTACTCTCTACCCACCTTCACATAAACAACAAACTCAAAAAAAACCTGAACTTATCCTTTACCCTCCTCAAACTAATGTATCACAACAACCAAGTTATAATACCATTGCTCATACATATAACACTCAAAATAATCCACAACCACAACAACCCACACCAACACCTTTACTATTGCCTAATCCTATCCCACCCAACCCTTTCTTACTAGGTCGCAAGGAGTATGATCTTATCGAGCAACTTAAGAATACTCCTACTAATATATCATTGTGGGACATTCTTCAAGCCTCCCCTCACTATCACAACATGATCCAAACAACCTTACAATAAGTTCCTGTCTCTTCTAATGTGCCACCAATTGACATAGTAGCCATGATACAAGGACCAAATATTGACAATGTTTTCCACCAAAGTGAACTCCCCTCTTTGGATGTGCAAAAAAAAATGAAGCTTTCATGATCATAGAGAAATACAAAAAAAAGGGATAAAGAGAACTCTTGTAGATACTGGTTCTGAACTTAATGTGTGTAGTGTGACCCTTCTAGATAGGCTTGACATAGATCACTCAACCATTCGACCTGATCCTTTCTCTATTAATGGATTTGACAATTTTGAAAAGAAATCACTAGGGGTAATCATTATGCCTCTTACTATTGGAGTGGTCACCTTGAATACACCAATCCATGTTATGCCTTATGAAATTTCATGCAATATTATCTTAGGCAGACAATGGACTCATGCAATGAAATGTTTTCCTTCCACTCTTCATCACAAAAAACATAGTCCACACACTTGACACTGATCCTGAATCTGATAGTGTCTTACAACTTGAGAAAAACAAAGAAAAATCCTTAAACACATCAACATCCCCTATCGAAAGTATCCACCTCAATCACTTTAGACAAAGACACAAGATACACAACAACCTTTGATGAACACAATAACGAACAACAACCCAATTCAAAAGCAATGAAAAAGATTTATGGAAAAGGTTATGAGCTTATGAAACAACTTGGATATAGTGGAAAAGGATGTGGTGCTAACAAACAAGGTATGCACAACCTTATTGACCCTACCCTATCACACAAACAACAACTCATGGTCTTGGTTATTTTCCTTTGGTAGAAATCACCAAGCCTTCACTCAACATCAACACCATCACAAAACATCCTTGTAAGATGACTTTAACAGTAGTGCATCCTGAACTGTATGAAACTAAGTGGTATTGATCGTTCTCCTTTGCAAGAAATGAAACAAACAAATAAATCTTCATTTAATGTCAAAAACACTAGTAATTTGAATTAGTTAGATTTTACACCCTCTTGTAAAAGACAAAACAAAATCTTTCAATCTAAAGAGTCTTGTGTAGATATGACATCTTATACATCTAAGCAAGAGATATCTTTCTTGAAAACTATATGAACACCTTCTACCATTGATCAAGAGGGTATCTTGTCAAGACTCCTCCAAGATCACCTGATATCCCTTCCCCCAAGAACACAAAATAAATTCTATTACAAGACTTCATTCTATGCATATCATAGAGTTCATGGACACTCCACTAATGAATGTAAGGCTTTGAGTCATAAAATAAAACATTTTTAGGAGTTTGGTATGCTTCCCTATGTGGGGGCACCTAATTCCTCTAATTGATACCAATTTTCACCCTCGCCTACATTTTATCAATCGTTTTAGCTCACCTTTGTCTTGTGCTCAGTGGGGGAAAGGTGTTTAGCAACCTTGTCCTCATATGTCACTTTCCATTTCCTCCTTTGGCTAGTTGTTAACCTTTCATGAATACATAAGAGAAATCTTGGGATGTGGACGACATGCCTTAAGTTGGCTCGCATATGACATACTTCTCTCTTTGATGACGTAGCTTATCAGAAACATATGAATTGGCATAGGGATTTTTGAGTAAGCTCTCATGTATCCTTATTCTAATTTAAAGAAATTTCTCACAATACTGGTGTTCACAACTGCTTTAAAGTGGGGGCATACATCACCACTCACATTTCATTGTGCAATAATTTCTTTCTTCTTGAGATACGTCCTTTTCTTGGTGGAGTCATTGGGATTGATTCCCTCCACGAGTGTGATACTTCTTTGACACATCCTCTCCTCGATACATTAAGCACAATGTCCCCTAATATGATACTTTGCACGAACAAAGAAAAACCCCTTTGAACAATCCTTACACTACCTTGCATTAACAATGTCTATGAGTGTCAAGCATATGAAGTTTTGCTTACCTCATAGAGCTCGGAAATCATTTTCCCTTGGGGTTCCTGGTTAAAGTTATTAGGAGGTATAAGTTTGATATGGTTGAGCGGGAAGCCCATTCAATGACAAGACTTTCCCAATAGCCACCTATGTGTTTGAGTGCATACCAACTAGTGTATGTTTCTCACCTTTAAGATTTCTCACCCCACGGACAATCAGAAGTTTTGTGGCTCCAAAGTGAGTATGTTGTGGAATTCTCACCTGGCAGACAACCAAGAGTTTCATCGCCCTAGAGTGAGTATGCATTTTCTTCCCAAAACAAACAAGCCTAGATCTAATCCACAACTAGTTGGACAAACAATCAAAGCTTAATCTACAACTTTCATTTTCATCTTTCTCATTCTTGCCATTGCATGATTATGTATCTTGATGGTTTGACTTAGAATCTTGGATCCTGGGGGCTTGAAAAAACTCCATTGATCTTTGTCATTCTTTGTCATCTGTAACTATACACTTGGATCTCTCTTGAATGTCTACTTTAGTGTGAGTATGAAGTAAGTTCATTCTCTCACTAAAGTGGGGGCTAAATGTGCCATAGAAAAAAGTACCCTCTTGCTTGACATAGGAATAATTCATGATAAATTGAACTTAATAAGGCCTTGATTCAAGTATTGTAAGGCATTTTATATATCTACACTAGGTCTTGGACCCTTTAAAATATATTTATTGAGGTCTTGTGAAGGTGTTGTGAAGTGTTGTAACACATTTCCACACTCTTCTAGACCCCTTTTGTTATAATTCATTTAATATTACCTTTTTATTCATCATCAAATCCTATTTTAAAGTGTTGTAAAGTCTTGTAACAAGATTTCATGATTTTCTAGGCTTAATTTCACTATTTTCACCTTTCTTATGCTTTATTTGACCCCTCTATGCACTCATAAGGCTTAATTAAGTGTGTTTTTTAATGTAAACCGGAAAAATAACATTAAATGCAAGTTAACTCCCAACACCCACTTTCAAGTTCAAGGTGGGATCCATTCGCCATGGGTGGTGAATGAGTCACTCTTGGCTCAAAATTAAAAATATTTTAAATTTTCTTTTGGGTTTTTATTTAAAATCACCTTATGTCAGCCCGTGATGAGGTATCATTGGGTTACTAAGGCACAATTGTGTATAAATAAGTGTTTTTATCCTCATTTTACATCTCCCCATTCACCCATTCAATCTCTCAACTCATTTTACAACTCATGCATCATTGATCTTCTCAACCAAGCTAGGGTTTTAACATTACAATCCATTCAACGTCAATTTTTAGACATTCAAGATCAAACATCATGGAAAGGTAATCAAATCCATTATTGCATGTTTCAATATATTCTTTCATCATTTTGGTTTAATTACCTAAAAGGGGTTTGACCAAGGAAAACCCCCATGCCCTAACATCCAACACTTATCTTTCTTGTCTTGTTTGTTTGCAAATTTAGGTCTCTTGGAAGCTTGGAAATCATTAGGAATCAATTTTAAAGGTTGCTCAAGTCTTCTCTTCATTCAAAAAGTCAAAATATCAACAAAATATCACTTTCAAACTCGTAAATTAGAGTTTTGAAAGTAGACACCTGTAGAGAATCATTTCTAGGTGTTGTTGCATTACATAATGTGTTTTCAAACATCACTTGTTTCTTAGGTTTTACATTCATAATAAATCAATTACTTAGCTTATTTGCATCTAGATCATCTCATTTAGCCTTAATAACATTATACACATCTTAATTTGAGTGAACCACCTAGATTTTGGGTGTGGGATATATCTCTTTTCATTAGATGAAAGACCCTAATTGAGAAAAAGAGACTTAACATCCCTAATCTTTAAAATCTATGGTTTAAGACCTTCAATAGTGGTCTGCCATATGATCACAACCTCAAGGTCTTGTAATCAGTGTGAAATTTTTTTTGCAATGCTCGAGATATCTTGAGGAAAGCTTATCATGTGACCACTATATTTAAACTTCCCTCCTCTAGCATGGGACACTTGTAAAACTGGAGCCACTCTAGCAATAAACATTTCTTCAACCTTTCTTATATTTTTAGCTAGAATGGTTGTAGGCTTGGGTCCATACCATTTGTAGAGCTGAAATAGTGGGAGCCTTTTTCAGAATAACATCTAGCACACATGGTTGTTGAACTAGATGGAAAGGTGTGCATCCCAATGTAACTTTCTTTGCATATTTGACAAACAACAAGGTTTGACAATGCATCTATTCATTGTCAGAACCGTTTCACCAAAGAAAGAATTCCCCATCACCAGAAATGAATATGTCTAGAAGGTTGGTGGTGAGTTTCCCAAGGCTCTTGATCATGACAGTCCATGGAGGTGGATTTTGTTAACCACATGGGATGGTGGTGTTGGAGGGCTGGGCTGCCTCGATAGGAGGAAGTAGAGTGGAAAATTATTGCTTGCATTGTTTCACGATGGAAATTAACACAACAGGAGGAAGTATACCTTTTATACAATTTCTCTATTTGTCTATAATATTTAGTAGCAAATAATGTAGCTTGAATTTTGAATTAAGAAGTCAATTGTTATATACACTGCTTGTTTTGTATCAATACTTTTCAATAGGAGTAGTTGCATATATATATATATGTAGAGGTTCAATATGAAAGCATAAAGATATTCAAAATAAAATTAGTTTAGTAGCTTTCAAGGTATGTTCAATTTTTTGTTTTGTGTGGATGGGACATGTTATATACTTTTTATGAACAGTGTATTTTTTTGAATGTTATACTACGAAAAAATACACATACAATTGCCCCTATGTATGTGTATTTTTTAAAGATAAAATTACTATAGTAGTTGTGAAGGTATGTTTAGTTTTTCATTTTGTGTGAATAGAACATGTTATATGTTCTTTGTGAACAATGTGTTTATAGATTATCGTAGTTCACCTTTTCAATTCTCCATATTTTAAAGCTCTATTTAATGTCATTTTTTGATCATCTCTCATTTTCCTGTGATTCTTAAGTGTTTTTCTAATAGCTCTTTTACAATTTCCAAAATTGTCTATAATATTTAGTACCAAATAATGTAGCTCAAATTAGGTGCACCATTGAAGTTATATGTTTGCTTTGCATCCTTCTCAACTTTAGACATGGAAGCCAACTTTGTTATTGTTTGTTGGGTTCTCTATTCTTAGCAATATAATTTGTTTTAAATTCACCATGCAAATATTCACACAACAATGTTAATCTACAAAACTGCCTTTTGAACATTTGACTAGTTTGTTTTTTGTGTATATGACATCCAAACAAATGCAATATTCTAAATATATGGTGGGTATGTGCAAGATCATCATGAAAAAATAGGCCCTTAAGTGGCAAAAAATTTAGAAAAATCAAAGTTAGGAAACTTGATGTAAAAATTTAAATAAGTTATCTATATTATTTCAAAAATATGTAAGAATAGAATCTATAGCAAATTGAAAGTAGTTTCTAAACTACTAGGTTTATTTAAAAAAATCTATTTGGTGAAAATTTGAAATTTCAATGTAGTAGTACTTAAATTTTAGCTTAAAAATAAGAAGTAGTGTCAAATCCACCCTAACCACAATAAAATGATAATATCTTTTATAATATTTTAGATATAAGTAGAGGACTCATGTCCCAATGTGATGCATATTTTTTGTAATTTTTTCTAAGTAAATAATTGATTACAACTTTTAAAAGTATAGTGAACTCATGTTTACCAACTTAACTTGGTCAAAACTTTATGATTTTTTTTTAATCCCATATTATGTGAAGTATAGAATGCAACACCTATTTTAGATTCAAAAAATGTGTGATATCCCTTTGAAAGCTATATATGTTTTTCTCTAATGCCTCTTAATAATCAAGACTTTAGTCATAATTCAAATAGAAAATACACACTATTTATTAAATTCAAAGTACAAAACATAATTTATATTAGTGGAAAGTCAGAATCTCCTTTTAAAAACACTTCTTTCATTCTTATCACTCTTTTGGGTAAAAAAAAAAAAGTCAATGCTGAAATACACCTACACATACCCACCATATTGCCACATTTTCATGGCCATGATCCCTCACATTAATACCCTAGTTGTAACTACTAGAAACATATGCATATGCAAATGAAATCAAAGGTACACACACATGTCTTGTTTTGTGTGTATACACACACACACATATATACATATACATGTACATATATCTATATATATACATATATACATGTATGTATATATACATATATATGTATGTATGCATGTATATATACATATACATATATGTATTATACAGAGCAAAGAGATACATACACACACATATTATTAGCATAGCATATATTACACACACACATGTGTGTGTGTGTATGCATATATACATATATATACATATATATACATATATATATGTATGTATGCTTTTTGTGAACAGTGTATTTTTTTGAATGTTATACTACATAAACATACCCATACAATTGCCCCTACATATGCATTTTTTTAAATGCACATTAACATAGGAGCAATTGCATATATATATGCAGAGGGTTAGTGTGAAAACATAAAGGTATTGAAGATAAAATCATTGTAGTAGTTGTGAATGTATGTTTAGTTTTGTGTTTTGTATGAATAGAACATGTTATATGTTCTTTGTGAACAATGTGTTTACAGATTATCGTAGTTCACCTCTTCTATTCTCCATATTTTAAAGTTCTATTCCATGTCAATTTTTGATCATCTGTCATTTTCCTGTGATTCTTAAGTGTTTTTCTAATAGCTCTTTTACAATTTCTCAATTTTTCTATAATATTTAGTACCAAATAATGTAGCTTGAATTAGGTGTACCATTGAAGTTGTTCATTTGATTTGCATCCTTCTCAACTTTAGACATAGAAGACAATTTTTTTTTTTGGGTTCTCTATTCTTAGCAATACAATTTGTTTTAAATTCACCATGCAAATATGAACACAACAATGTTAATCTATAGAACTTCCTTTTGAACAATTGACTTGTTTCCTATTTGTGTATATGACATACAAACACATGCGGTATTCAAAATATACAATTGTACCTACTAGAAATTGATGCATATGCAGATGAAATCAAAGGTGGCACACACATCTTGTTTGTGTATATATATATATACATATATATGTTGGTGTAATTAAAAGTGTTGTACCTCATCCTAGGTCATAATTATACCTTAGTTAAGATTACTTAGGGACCACATAGGAGGTAGTTGGAGAATTTCCACTTTTGGTGGACTTATCATGTTATTACTTTATCAAATCCACCTTTCGTGGACACATCATGTGATTACATCTCCACCTTTTGTGGGTGATCCATCATTTCTGGTGATTATCACATTATCACTCTTCCACCTTAGGTGGAGTGATAGATTTTCATAGTTGTCTCATGTCATAAGATTACGACACTTTTCATAATCTTATGCCCTTCTATGTTCTCACCTTGGCTATATAACCAAGGGGTCTCTCTCATTGTAAACAATCATCTCATATTATTGACATTGAATATAGTTTATTCAAGATGTCATATTCATCTCTCTCTTTTTGTGCTTTCCATTTGGTCCATAGATCTTGGCATCCATAGCCAATTCTAACATGGTATCAAAGAGGGTTGGGTGTCATTGGAGAGTCTTTTTTTGAAGAGAGATACCTGATTTGGGGGAGTTCCATTTTGTGGCTCTTTATTGCAAGTTCAAATCAGAGCTTGTTGGTGTAGATCTAAGCTGACCATTGCATTCAGAAGGTTTGAGAAAGTCAATTTTTCCTTTTGTTTCATCCAAATCAGGCATACGAGGCCAAATCTATGAGGGTTTGAAGCTGAAGTGTGGTTGCTAGATTCAAAAGGTAGCTGCAACTTTGGAGCATTTTGGGTCAAATCCAACCCTGCCATTGCGTCCAAAAGGGCCAAAAACCCTAAGATCGACTGCCAATTCATCCAAATCGGAGCAGTTGTCCAGCAAGGAAAATATTTTTTATTCAAAGAGTCGTACGGCCCCCAAATCGCCATTATTATGGTCGGTATGATTTTACATATCTAAATCTGTTTGAAATTTTCTGAATTTTTTTGAAAAATACCAATCAAATATTTTTTTATAAAAAAATTTATTTGAAAAATCATTAAAAAAATCAAAAGAAAAAAAAAATAGAAAGAAAGCTTCTACAGATCAGACTTGAGCAGTTGTACACTTGTACCTCTCATGGCACTCCACCTCCCTATGCATTCGCTTACACATGGTCGTGAGTGGCTCTCACACACCTCAAGGACCGGGCTTCACCTCCTCTCATATAAATAATATAACCGCTAGTATCCATTAAAATCTGATAGGATTTTTCTCCAACAGACAGGTACTTTAAAAAGAAACCTACAAACAAAAATTTTCAATTCGGCCACATTCCAACAAGAAAACATTTATAATATTCCATGGAGCAAGGAATATATCTAATGCATCCATCGTGATATTTTGATGTTGAGATGACAACCGTGACAACCTTGTATCAGCCAATTTTAAGCCATTGCAATGCGTGATGACCAAAGGGCTCCATAAAAATTTATGCTCCTAGTTGATGCATACCAACAAATAATACAAGACATTAAAAACATTTTTCCTCAATGATTTGCAATTTGGTTTTCATTGGCAAACTTTAAAGTACACATCTTAGTCATAATGGTGCCCTTTTTCAAGAATTTTTTATTTGGGCTATTTTTTGTGTTGTTCATGGTAGTACAATTATTTTTTGGTTTTGGTGTTTGGTTTTTCCATAATTTTTATATTCTCACAGGTGTTGCTACTTTGTCCTCATTTTGGGAACTTCAAGAGCTCATAACTTGCTTCTACGGTAACATTTTTGGGTGCAGTTTTTTTTGAAAGTGCATGATTTTTCATGTACTTATCAGTGGTATGATCATATTGATCTCATTTTATACCAAAAATTGTACTTGATTTTGTGGCCAAATTTGGCATTTGCATGTACCAAGATCAAGACCACTTTGCTATTTTTGGAAAATGGCAATTGTAAATGCACTACTCATAAAGTTCCAAGCTCATATATTGCTTGGGGGGTTCTTTTATTGAGTGAATTTGAGGGGGTAATCTTGTGGTTGATTTATTTGTGTTGATCATTTGAGGAGGTATCATGGGTTTTTCTATTCATCCTTTTGTGGTAATGTTGAATAAGGATAATTATGAGTCTTGGAAGAAAGGTATACTGACACATCTTAGATGGCTTAAGATTTTTCCATACCTTTATGGGCTCATACCTAAACTAGACACACCTTGGAAGCAATCAATTTGGGGTAATAATAATGATCACATTGTAGGATTAATTGGTTCATATATTGGTGTTGATATTCATATGGAGATCTCAGATATCGAGTGCCCACACACACTTTGGAATAAGATTTGGGAGATTTTTGGAGACCATCATATATCTTCATTCCCAGATGATCTTGCTATAGATTGTTTAATTCTATTGGATGATGTTGATAATATACCCTATGATGATGATACTTTAGAGGAGCTTGAGTATAATAAATGTCTTGAATGTCTAGTTGACAAAGATACTTCTCTTCTTGCTTCTCCTCCTCCTATTGAGTTCACATCTTCATTTATTGTTATACCTAAGGATACTTGTGATTCAACAGTTTTGGTTCCTTGTGATTCAGTGCAGCAAGATATTCATTGTCTTCCAGATATGGCTACTTGGGATGACTTCTTGATAGGTATTTCAGACTTTTTTGTGGAGTCTCATCTTGCAGATTTGGAGGACACCATTGATAGCATTCATCTTCTCTTTGCTGAAGATGCACCTTCTTCAGTTGTTGTGAGGGAAGACTTTGACCCTCTTGTTCATTCTCTACATGATCATTCTTCATAGATTGGCGTGAGTGTGGATACTTTTGGACAACATTTGGAGGAGGATTCTTTGTCTTTGGATTGTGCTCTATATTCATCTCTACTAGATGTTGGATTGTCCTCTTCAGCAGTGTGGCCTAGAATGCCTATTTGGAGTGTGACACATTTCTACATTGACATGGAGACACTTGAGCATGCTTCAGAGACATCATCCATTATCCATCTTCTTTACATCCTATATACATTCATTGTTTTGTTTCTTCCTAAGGGGAGGAATGTTGTTCGACGAGATTGGATCATCTTTAGCATTCAATGTCGAGCTTCTAGCATTATTGCAAGAGACTTAACATTGAGGGGGGGAGCCTTGTCTCTCTTCTACTTCTCTCTTATGGGGGAACTTTTTCCTCACATGGGGTTTTTACCATCTCATTCTTCATTGAGAGCATTTCTTTTTTGTATTTCATCTCTCTTTTGGGGAGGAGTTTTGTCCCACTAGGTTTTCTCCTTTTCTCTATTTGTGAGAGATTACATTAATTGCATTACATGTACATGGGTACCTAACATGGCCTAGTAGTTGAGACCCATCTTTGCATCTTTGTGTCATTTTCATAATAATTTTCCACTCCCTAAGCTGCACTTAAGGGGGGGTGTTGGTGTAATTAAAAGTGTTGTACCTCGCCCTAGGTCATAATTACACCTTAGTTAAGTTTACTTAGGGACCACATAGGAGGTAGTTGGAGAATTTCCACTTTTTTTGGACTTATCATGTTATTAATTTATCACATTCACCTTTCGTGGACACATCATGTGATTACATCTCCACCTTTTGTGGGCGATCCACAATTTGTGGTGATTATCACATTATCACATTTCCACCTTAGGTGGAGTGATAACTTTTCATAGTTGTCTCATGTCATAATATCACAACACTTGTCATAATTTTATGCCCTTCTATGTTCTCACCTTGGCTATATAACCAAGAGGTCTCTCTCATTGTAAACAATCATCTCATATTATTGACATTGAATACAGTTTATTCTTGTCATATTCGTCTCTCTTGTTTTGCTTTCCATTTGGTCCATAGATCTTGGCATCCATAGCCAATTCTAACAGTATATATATGTGTGTGTGTGTGTCTGTGTGTGTTTGTATATATATGTATATATATGTATGTATATATACATATATATGTATATATATATATATACACACACATATATATATATAAATGCATATATATACATATATACATACATATATATACATACATATATATATATATATAAACATATATACATATATACATTTATGCATATATATACATACATACATACACAATCAGAGACACACAAACAAATGGATAATTGTAGACATATATATGTCCATTGATGTGTATATAAATCTATATGTATTAAAATCAAAGAAATTGAAAGGCAATGTTAAAGTTGAATACAAAAAAGGAAGGAAACAATAACAAAAAAATTGCAATAGGTATAAGAAAAAGGAAATATAAAGTTACAAAATTAGGATCTAGAGGTTGGCAGTTGACACCCTCAAAGCTGGACTTCCCAGCGGAACCTATGGGGAATGTCATCAAATCAATCTTGGGGGGGCTCTGGAGACCCATCCACAAAGCTTGATTTCATAGACATAGTTGTGGGAACTTTTATAGGGATAAAATGTTGCAATTTGAGTTGACTAATTGAGAGCTCTATTTCACAATAAAAATAAAAGACCTATTAATGTATTGCAATGTCCAATGGAAACTAGTAGACAACTTAGAAATATCAAAAATCTGCTAACCATTTTACTAATTTGATTAAATGAAAATGGGCATAACCATTCCACTTTTAAAACTTTCCAAACAATAGGAGATACAACAACAAGAATAAAAATGATAAATGCAAATGTATATATCCCTATATGTATCTATTTATCTTTGAGGTTAATTATATATGTATGCATGTAGTTTTTACTATATTTTTACATATACGTATATGCGGATATTTATATATGTTGCTAGTTGTTCCCTTCATCCTATCTTATCCAAACAATAGGATATACAACAATAAGAATAAAAATGATTAAGTACATATATGCATTGAATTTCCCCTTTGTATGAACATTTAAAAAAGCACATATAACCAAATATATATATCCATATATACACATGTATATATCTATTTATATATACACTACTATATCTAAATAGATATGTATACTATATTTATTCATAACTATGTAGTCATTGAATTGCCAAGCAAGGACCTCCGTAAAAATGGGCATAATGTCAAAGGTGCACAGTGGCAAGAAGGAACAATAAGTCGAGGGAAAAAGTTCTACAAGTTAGCAACATGTTTTAAACATTACAACTTATTAAAATATATATGCAAGAAGGGGCTCTTGGCCACCTTTGAATACAAAAGGAGAATGGTAAATGGTTGCTTATTGTGTTGGAAAATGGAAATCAAGATGGCGAGAGCAAGAAAATGCAATATTCAATGTTTGCAGCCTCAAAAAATTACATTGTTGGCTTGAACTATAGTTTTTGGCATTTTTCAGTGTATTTAGTTGCACTAGACACATTGCACTGGAAAAGTCCAAATTTTTTTATAGCTTTGTTATGAACATGTTACACATATTGCACCATTAAATGCTCTGTTATTAACATCTCAATGCAATATCATTGAATTTGCTATGGTTGTATTGTAGTGATTTTCTCACAAGCTAAATAATACTTATATATACTATTTTTAACTCTTTTTAAATCAAATTCTACACACACAAACACACACACACACATATATATATGCATGTGTATATATGTGTGTGTGTGTGTGTGTATCTGTCCATGTTTTGGGGAATTCAATACAATTTCCCTTTTTTTCAATAATATTTAGTAGCAAATAAGTGTTATTCTAACCTCTTATACAATTTCTCTATTTTTCTTTAATATTTATTACTAAAGAACATAGCTCGAATCTTGTATCAATACGTTTCATGATATTCCTTTTTCTCTCATTTGTTTGAGCTCCTTGCAACAAACTGCCTAGGGCCTTTTATGATAGCGGTGAAGCTTGCTAATTATGTGGGTTGGCGGTGGTGGAGTTGGTTGCCTTGATATGTGAGAGAAAAATGGTTCCACAAAGCAAACTGTTCATTATGTAATAGTTGGCAGTTTATGTAATAGTTGGCTTGTCAATTTGATGGCCATTTTTACTAAAATATGGAGAATAGAAGAGGGAAACTATGATAATGAACAGTTTCCTTTGCGAAAATAGAAAAAAAATATCATAAAACATATTGATACAACACAAGCAATCTATGTAACAGTTGGCTTGTCAATTCAAAATTCAAGATACATTATTTGACACTAAATATTATAGAAAAAATGTAGAAATTGTAAAAGAACTATTAGAAAAAAACTTAAGAATCACAAGTACATGATAGATGATCGAAAACCCACATTAAACATATTGATACAAGACAAGCTTAGTCTATGTAAGAGTTGGCTTGTCAATTAAAATTTTAGCTACATTCATTGGTAGTAAACCCACATTAAATAGAACTCGTAAAGCCAATGGGTAGCAATAACTTGTGCAAAATGGGTATAATGCCACAAAATTAAATGAAAATTCAAGCTACACTACTTGGTACTAAATATTATAGACAAATAGAAAAATTGTAAAACAACTATTAGAATAACACTTAACAACCACTAAACTAATTTTATCTTGAATATATTTATGCTTTCATATTAACCCTCTGCACACACACACACACAAATATATATATATATATATATATA
>VDFB02148702.1:0-24116 GCA_007258455.2 Sequoia sempervirens | reverse complement strand
TTTTAAATTTGATGAAAGAAGTTATAAAATAATTTTTAGAAAAATAATAAAAAATAGAAAATTGTTAGTCTATCAATATATGTTTTAATTCTTTTCCTCTTATCAATCCCATATAATTTATATAATATGTTTACAATTTTTTTTTATATTTTTGAGATAGAAATGTACTTTTAATTTATGAGTGATGAATAGTAGGCTTAGGGGTTGTGTCTATAGATAGTTATAGAAAACATTCATAGAACAAACAATTAGAAATGTGCAAATTAAATTTCATAATAATTAAAATTGTTTGTGAAAGCTTTTAATTACCTCAATAGGTATAAATAAATGGGTTGGAATTAAATTAATTTTACAATTTTAAAGATTGTGAGATATGGTGATTTACAAGACTTAGAATTTTGTTAGGAAAAGCACTTGAAAGATAAGAAGTCCAAAATGTCTTCGTTTATGATAATAAATATTTAAAGTGCTTGTGTATTGAAGAGCTTAAACATAATATAATTACATATATTAAGAGAGAATATAAACATAAATTCTATTTTAGAAGAGTAGGTTATTAGTCCATGGATGTGCATCGATGAAGTAACATGGAAGTTTGTGAATTTTTTGACCAATTTTATTAAGAAGTTTATATAAATCTATATTTTTTAGTGTATTGAGATCATCTTTAATTAATGAAGCTTTTATATTTTAAATTAGATGAAAGAAAAATCTGCAATCTATGAAAGTTTATAAATTTTGTGTACTTATAACAATAGATGAATATAAGGTTTTTTTTTTCCAAAATTACTAAGATCGATAAGGTAACATAAGATTGTCTTAATCTTATGACTTGAGACATAAAAAGTAAAATTCCTAAGAATACTTTAAGTAAACTTAAGTAACTAGATGCAAAAATGATGTAAAAAGGAAACTAGTTAGCTAATAAATTTTGTTCACATTAAGATCCTCCTTCAGTGTAACTTAAGGAGAATGAGAAAACATGCAAAGATGGGTCCTAACAATAAGATGTGAGATGAGGCACCCATGTACAAAAGAATCTATTACAAACATAAAAAAAAGAGTTCATAGGAAAAAATCACTTTCCAAAAGAGAGAGAATAAGAAAGTGAAAGGAAGGAAGAAGGATTCAATATGACTCCCAAGGATAACTACCGTCATGAACATTCTCTGTAGTATGAGAAGATAAAACCTAATATGAAAAAATGTCCCTTCATAAAAGAGAAGAAGAAAGTATATATAGCCCTCCCATGATAAAATGATGGGAGATGTTCAACAAAAGATGATGATGATTCAAGAATAACAAACCTATGTCCTCCCCTTAGGTATAAACAAAAACCAAATATATATGCAACATGTCTTTCTATCCTAAAAGGAATATAAGGGAAGAGAGCACAAAATATATGATGTTTTTGAACAATGCTCAAGTGCCCCATGAAAGATGTCACAATCAAATTAGGAGCCATAGGCCTAATAGATGAAGGTAACAATCCATAATGTTGTGAAATAGATGTAGAAAGAAATACGAAGATGATGACAAATCTTTCGAATTCTAATAAAGGATCTCCAAGCTAATGCCAAACTCTGGAAAATGAATAGGTGGAGAAAGAACAAGAGGGTCTTAATGTTTCTCATTACATCAAAAGAAATTGATGCAACTTCATAGGAGCTAAAATCAAAGAGGAGATGAGTATCCTCTATGGTGTTCTCCAAATGTGCAAGAAGGGACTCACAAAATAAACTTAATATTTTTGTATGCACTCATCCCAAGAAGTTGTATCTAGAAGACAATATATATGGTATTGCTACAAAGAATCAATAGAATCCATAGATGTAGCAACACTTATCTCATCGATGGAGAAGATGGAATATATTCACATGTCTCTATAACCTCAATCAATAAAAGGACTTTAAGGTTCAAATTACCATATTGTATTTCCTCAAGAATTTCCACATTAGATGCTTGACTATGAACATCAATTGTAGGAACATCATAAGAAAAACATGAGAAGGTGTACACTACAACAATATTTCTACTATGCAAATCATGAACAACCACAAAATATAGCTTGTGAACTTGGCACTCTTCCTTCTCCCAACATTTGTGATCTAATAGATATAAAGGATAATGGTTGATAATGAAGGCACACAAAGGAAATCATTGAATGATCCTTCATATATGTCAATAGACCCTTTTCTCACAAACACACATAATATATGTGTTGTTAGCCATCGAGATGTGTGGTGATGAACATGTCTCAAATGAAGAGAACATACATTGCGATTAAGTCTTACAACATGAAGCTCCAGAATCAAGGATTTGACTCCTTGACTCAAAATTTGTATAAACAAGTTATTTCTTTCTCTCTAAATTTGAATGAGAAGAAGATGATGAAAATCTTGAAAAATGAAAGGTAAATTGATTTAGTTCTAAATTAGAAGATGCTTCATCATGCCTTGATTTCTTGCAATATGAATATTTGGGTTTCTTCTCCTTAAATGATTATCCTTTTGATGCATATTTAGAATTAGATTTGTGTTTCTCTATCTATGGCTTATTTTTTATTCTTTTGTTTCTTTGTAGGAGTCCCTAATATTTATCCCTTAGGCCCACTAGTTATTAATGCTTGTGATTTAAAAGACTTAAGGAGACTCATTTGAATTAACTTCCCTCATGCATGTCATAATTTTAGAAAATTGATCAAATGTAGGCATGTTGTATGTCTTCCCCATAGAAATTTGATAGGTGTGAAAGCTATATACAAAACTACACATTCTTTAAAAAGTTTGGATAGAACATTAAGAACCAATTATGTGTCCTTTTTATCAATGCCACATTCCTTGAGTTGTGTTCTTAAATCATTGAACTTAGTAACCAAATCATGGATATTGTCAAAAATATTTAGATCAAGGTTCATCAACTCATTATCAATTTGATAACCCTTAATCTTATCATTTTGACATAAATGAGCAAGTTCGTCTAAATTCTCCTTGGGAATTTTACACTTTTGCACATGAAATTGGAGAACTAAGTGAAGTTCATTAAGTCATACCCTCTTTTCCTTAACATATATTGGCTCTAGATCAATTTCTAATAAATACCTAGTGTGACCTTCACTCCTTAAGTGATTCTATATCAATTGTTTCCATGATAAATAGTTATAAGGAGTTAGGTGAGGGATCTTAGGTTTCTCGATGGAAAAATTAGACCACAATATTATTCAAAGAATTAAAAGCAAACATAATCACGGGATTACTCTCCCCTAATCATGCAATCAAAGATCCTCTAACAATATATAACCTTGGTGTATTACAAATGTCAAATTAGGCCATAGAGATGAAAATACAATTCTTTGATAGAATAGACTAAATTAGACTAGACTAATGTGTACACAAGAAATTATGAACTATTATAAACTTGAACAAAGCCATTTTAAAAAAATGATAATTACTCAACATCACCTATGAGATTCTATAATTTATAGAAAAACTAGATACCAAAATTAAAAACCATCTATACAACTAGGAAGCTCTAAAAAAAATTCTTTAGTTTAAAACATATTGGTAAAAAATATCCAATATGGCTTAGAATCGAGCCTTTAAAGATCAAGTACCAAAACCAAGATTCAAATCATGAGGGGATATGATTTGGGGGAAAAAGATGCTAACATCACCCTAATAGAATGCTGATGTCAACCTCTCCTAGATAGCTTGTTCCCTATGACTACAAAACTATCATCAATTTTTAGGAAATCATCAAATGATTCAAATCATTATTTTGAAACTTGAACTAACAATTGTAGCATGGAGACGGTTTTAGAACAATGAAATAGTGTATTGGGGAAATTTCCAATTTAGTCTTTGGTGAGAGGAAGTGTCTATCATCTTGTTTCTACCATCGATAGCAAAACAAGAACAAATTTTGGAGGGGCCATTGGGTGGAAAAACCTAAGGTTATTGTTGGTTTGATATGTGGACTAAATGGTTTCTACTTACTCTCAATGACAATGTTTATAGGGGGATGCACCATGTGGTGCCCTAGAATTCTTGTAATAGCAAGCACAATCTACAAACTGAAAAACTAAGATTAATGGAAAAAATAATGCATAAAATAAAATACCCATAGACAAAACTATAATTTAAAGACCTTATTAATTCCTACCTATGCAAAAGATGATCTAATAGACTTTTTTCATTGGGAAAACAATATTCTCTAAGGTATAATCTATATGATGGAGGGGCACAAAAATTACGGCTCTAGATAAAAGTGCTCAAATTTGATGAAATGACAATCAATCTATAGGTTTCTAAGCCTTCTAGATATGATGGTAAGATCAAATTTGATTTAAAATTCTTTGAAAGATTAGATACTAATTAGACTTGACATGCACCTCCTAGCTTTAAACCCTTTTAGATCTAGCCTCCAGTTTCCAAAATGAACACATCAAAAGATAAAATTATTTTTTCTAGATGCTTTTGAACTCAAAGGAAATTTAAATCTTCTCCAGGAATCTCCCAAAGAAACATTTAATACAAAACCACAAAAGGAACCCCTAAATTTGGTATTTCTATCAAGTCATCATTTTGATGCAAAAGAACAACATATTTAAATTTGTAAGAAAATACAAGATATACAATGTAGATCTCTCAAAAGACTAGTAAGAAGAAATCCCACAAGCTTTGGTACCATGCAAGAGTTGGTACAAAATACTCTAATACCATGCAAAATTTGACTATAGAGATATCCACCTTGGAACAAGGGGTTTTAATGAAATCATAAAAGAGATTCGACATGAATGAATAATTCTATTCTATCAAATGATACAAATGTACAATATGAATACATGATTAAAATTACAATGAGAAACCCTTCTATACATAGATATGGGTGAGACATAGAATAACATAACATTATCACATTTATCTTAATCTTATGATTTGAGATAGTAAAAATAAATGTCCTAAAATATCTTACGTAAATTTTAATAACTAAAAAACAAAAACACTTGAAATAAAAACTAATTACACAACATACCTCATTATAAATAGCTTAACAAAATACTCTAGAGACAAAATCATAATCTCATGATGGAAAAAACAATTCCTAGCATTTGAGACATTTAATGAAGCATGTTGAATATCCATCACATCATAACTAAAAAAAAATCCATGTGTTGCTAATATTTGATGATGTCATGCCACTATATGCTATCAAATGGGCAATGCTGAACAAGTTTTTTTGGCATGTTATTTCAATTTTTTTTTAGGAAATTCACTTTATTTGAACCCATTTACTTAATACTAAAAACATTAGTATAACTACAATTTCACATATTTTCATTGCAAATTCATGTGCATAAACTTGAGCAATACACAAATCCCATTTTAAATGAAAAATTTCCCATGGTCACCATCTTAGGATTTTCAATCTAAACCTTAGTAGTTTTTAATTAGATAAATTTAACTATTGTTGAGTTCCACTACATATTTTATAATAGTATATAATATTTAAGCTACAAGTTAATATATAATTATAACTAACATTTTAAAATTTATGTATCATATTGATTTATAAAGATTAAGAAAAAATATTATTAAGTTGATTTTTAGAATAGATTGAAAATAAAAAATTGGGTTGAATTGTGCCTCTAAAGAGTTTTTTCAAGCCCTGCATGCCAGGCACTCATCCCCAGGCATTAAAAAAATTAAAGATGGAATCCAGGTGCTCTTTGAGCTTCCTAACATTCTCTAGGCCTTTGTGCCCCATTATGAGCAAGTTTTCACTATACAAGAATCCACACCTGTGCCACAACAAGCCCTCCAAGATTGTCTTGCTATTATGCCAAATAGGTTTTTCTCAGTCTAGAGATTCTTTTGTGATCAATTGTTAACATTGGATGATCTCAAGGAAGTTCTTCATTCCATGGCTGATGGAAAAACCCCAGAGATTGATGGGTTTCCTTGTGAATTTTATAAGGCCCTTTGGGATTGTGTTGGGCAAGATCTATATCATGTTTACTTAGAAGAGTTTCATCACAAAAACACAACAAGCAATTAGCACCAACTTTGGCACCAGATTTTAGTGTATTTTGAGCCATGAATTGAACAATTTGGTTGGGGCTAAACTCGACACTAAATTTTGTGTCATCTTTTCCACCATATTTAGCATCAGATTTAGCGCCAGAATTAGCGTTGGGAAATTGTAGTGTTTCTGAAAGCGCCTAAAATAGCGCTGAGAAGTGATGTTGAAAATTGCGTCGAAATTGGTGCCCAATTTGGCTTCCGATTTTGCTTCCATGTCTACTCCCATTTTTGCTTCTAATTTTGCTTCTAGTTTTGCTTCAAATTTGACATCCAGTTTTGCTTCAAATTTGACATCCAGTTTTGCTTCTAGGTTTGCCTCCATGTTTGCTTCCAATTTTTCTTTTGATTTTCCTTCCAATTTTGCTTCTGATTTTGCTTTAGGTTTTGCTTCCAGTTTTGCTTCTAGTTTTTCTTCCAAGTTTGCTTCGGGTTTTGCTTTCAGTTTTGCTTCTAATTTTGCTTCTAGGTTTGCTTCCAGTTTTGCTTCCAGGTTTGCTTCCAGTTTTGCTTCTAGGTTTGCTTCTGGTTTTGCTTCTGGTTTTGCTTCTAGTTTTGCTTCTAGGTTTGCTTCCAATTTTGCTTCCAATTTTACTTCCAAGATTTCTTTTGGTTTGCTTCTAGTTTGGCTTCCATTGTTGCTTCCTTTTTTGCTTCTTGTTTTGCTTCCATTTATTAATTTAATATTTTTATTACAATTTAATTAGTTAAATATATTATGCCTCTTAAATAACTCATATGATTATAGAGTGAGTAATTTAATTATTTAACTCATATGATTAAATAACAATATAATTATTGTAACATGATCATCTATAATTAAAAAAAGTGAGTCAAATATCTATAATTTAATTGAATTTGACAACATCCATCCTGAGCAGTGAATTAAAATCATCATACTTAATAAATATTCATCCAAAAATCATCGACCACTTTTAATATATATAAATTAACTAGTCAATACTGATAAGATCATCATCATATATAACTAAAACAAGTGAAAGTCAAATATGCTAGTATATCAAAAACATGTCAAAATGATACATGTCCAACAGTCGACATAAGTGAAAATGATACATGTACAAATAATATAAATAAAATTGATAAATTATGTAACTCAAATTGATACAAGTCAAGATGATACATGTCCAAATGATATAGTGAAAATGATACATGTCAATATGATACAACTCAACAATATAGTATTGTAGGCTGTGAAAATGATACATATGATAGTAACCATGAAAAGAGTCATCAAAACCATATATCAACAGTGGTCCATGATGTAGTTTGTATGATCATGAATGTCACTAGTTACTATCACCAACTATCTCATCACCATCATGATCCTCATCATCATCATTGTCATCAGCCTCAGTGTCTTCCATATCTGCATCATTGTCATCCTCTGCCATGTGATCTGTACTGGAAAAACCAATATTTTTTGGATCTATATCATGTTGAGGATCATTTTGATCTTTTGGAAGACCCGTGTTCTACAAAAAAAAACATTTAAAATAAAAAGTTATTATTTATTTCATGCAATAATTTGTTTTTCTGTTATATATCTAACATTACAACATATGAAACAAAACCATAATCATATTACATCATATCAAAGTGTACATACCATAATAAAATTTCAAAAAAGTTACAACTAATCTTGGTGAGTTAGGAGAAACTTCAGCTTTCAAAAATAAAGCTAATTAGGCCAGTAGACTTATGGATCAGGCTAGCATTTGGTGGAAGAGGAAGAAAGATGACTAGAACTCTGAAGGCCCACCATAATGGATTTCAGTAATATTCAACCATGAGAGAAAAAGAGAGAGCTGATATCATGTATCAAAACATTAAGCATGCATTCTTCTAGCCAGTGGAGAAGGAGTTGATTACTTTGCTTCATTTTCATTTACATAACCATATCACAGTGTGGGAACCAAGAAGACCAAGGATGTCCAGTTTTATGTGGAGGTAATGGATGTGGTCCAAACTTTAGGAGGGGCAAGAAGGTCAATGTAGGATCCTGATGAAATTGAGGAAGAACAGCAAGAAAGGGACAAGAAAAATAAAATCAATATAGAGTTTCAAGGATTTGTTAAGCGAGTACGAGAGCTATGGGAGCAACCTCATCTAAAATATTTTGAACTAGAGTTTGATATACCATTTAGAGAGCTTGGTTTTCATGGAGTTCCTTTCAAAGCATCTAATTTTATTGTTCCTACAGTAAACTGTTTGGTAGAGTTGGTGGAATTACCTTTCTTAGTAATCCCTATTAGTGAGATTGAGATTGTTAACCTTGAGAGAGTAGGACTTGGGAAAAATGTATTTGATATGGCTATTGTTTTCAATGACTTCAAGCAGGATGTACTTCGCATTGACGCCATTCCTCAATCTTCACTTGATGGAATCAAGGAATGGCTAAACTCCATGGATATAAAGTATTATGAAAGCATAATGAACTTGAACTAGTGGCCAATTTTGAAGAGTATTATTGATGATCCAGATAAATTTATTGAATATGGTGGTTGGGAATTTTTAAATATAGAAGAGAGTGATTTCGATACTGATAGTTCAGAAGAGTTAGATCAAGGATATGAACCATTTGATGTAGACGATGAATCAGAATCAGATTTCATGTAGCCACCATCAAGAGTGTTACAAGCCAACAAGATAGAGGGAATTCTGATATATGGATAGTTTTCAATGTTGCAGGTATCGGCTTTAATGCCAACTACAATGGCAACATTGAAATTCCCTAGTGGTATTTATGTTAAGGAAATTTCCTTTAGATGCAAGGATTCAAAGCACATCAACCATGTGGTACAAATGATTAAATCCCAAAGACAATTTGTAGCAATGAAAGAGTCTAAAAATGTAGAGAGAGATGTACACTAGTGAATCAAGAGAAACTTCAGCTTTCAAAAACAAAGCTAATTAGGTTAGCAGATGTGTGGATCAGGCCAACATTTGGTGTAAGTGGACAGAAGATGACTGGAACTCTAGAGGCCCACCATAATGGATTTCGGTATTCAACCATGAGAGCAAAAGAGAGAGCTGATATCATGTATCAAAACATTAAGCATGCATTCTTCTAGCTAGTGGAGAAGGAGATGATTACTTTGCTTCATTTTCATTTCCATAACCATATAATGGCATGGGAACTAAGGAGACCAAGGATGTCTAATTTTATGTGGAGGTAATGGATGTGGTCCAAACTTTAGGAGTTGAGATCCTAATGTCTACCAAGATGTCACGTCTCATACTTTGATGCTATTTTGACCATGACTTACTTTGATGCTATTTTGACCATGACTTATTTTGATAATGTTTGACCATGATTTATTTTGATAATGTTTGACCATGACTTATTGGGATTTAATATACGAATTATGATACTATGCTTTGATGTATGGGAATGTAGAAAAATAATTGTTTTCTTTCAAGAATTATGAGTGCAATTATATAAAATAGGAATGTTGATTTAATTTTTAAATTTATGTTTCTACAATGGTTACTAATACACTTTCATTTTTGCACGCTTGAGTGCATTTGAGTTTCAAGTGATCGAAGGCCAAGGCGATCGAAGGCCAAAAGTGTGATTGAGGAAAAGAAGGTTAGCTTCCCGACAGGGTAAAAGAGGAGAAGCTCTCGATTACGCACACACCACTTAAAGCATGTAGCTGCATTAGGTCATGTTTGTTTTCTCAATGTGATTGCGTGAAAATGATAGCATAGCAAATTTAAATTACGGTTTAATTAACCTTAGAAATTGTGAAAATAATATGACTTATTCTATTTTAATTATTCCTCATTTATATTTGAGCAACAAAAGGAAAAATTTGTTTTAATAGAAATATAATTAAAAATAAAACAAAATAAATAAAAGAATAAATATTGAGTTTTGCATAAATGAAATTCTAATTTTAAATAAAACAAAATAAATAAAAGAATGGGAATATTGTATTTTGCATAAATGAAATCATAGATTTGCATAAAAAGGGATATATATATTTCTGTTTTGATATATGGTTAATTTTCCAAGAGAATGAAGAATGAACAGCCCGAGAGAACATTGGGCTCTGGAAATTCTGTCTTAAAACCAACAATGCAGTTGGCATGTGGCAAACCTTAGAGATTGCATGAGAATTATATCTGTCATCTAGGAATTTTATGCATGATCCTCGAAAAGAGGAAGACAGCTTTAAGAAAGAAAAGAGGACTTCGATTGAGTCATATCGGAGAGTTCTGGAACAGAGACAAGGAAGGTATTGCTGGGTTTTCTGCACTAGAAGCAAAATTTGCCAGGTTCTTTTCATACTTTGCCTTCTTTTAATTCAAATGGCAGTAAGGAAATGGATGGAATGCAATGCTTTACAAACAACTGAGAAATCTTTCCAATTTTTGTTTTGAAATCTGGGTAACAGCTTACTTCTCTGTGTTGCAATTATAGAATACACATTCTTCCTTCAGAATTAGGGTTTTCATTTTGTTGCAAGTCTACATTTTATTGAAATGATATAACCTATATATATATATCTATGCATATATATATATGCACAGGAATTCAAATTCCCATGCATATATATATATATATATGTTTGCATAAAAATTCTTTCATTTGAATAAAATCAAAATGTCTTTGAGATAAATTCGAATGCAATTTATATTGGGCAAAATGTCTTTTTTTTATTCTGAGTTTTGAATTTGCTAACCAGAGTAAAGAGGAAGGGATTATTTCCCTTGCCCTCCCCTTGGGAAGGTCGTGGACTGTAGAAGGCTCACGCCCTCCACAGGCCGCGGCCTGTGGAGGAGGCACGAGCCCCTCACAGCCTGCCCCCTCCCCATGGGAGGGGCAAGGGCTTCCCTGAGCCCTTTAGTCGCTCAATGCCAGTAAGGAAACCATGTAAAAATTACCCTGTTCTGTGTGCACGGCCAATGAATTCTTTGAACAGATTTATAAACCAGAATTTCTTTCTTCAAATTATACACAGCTGTACATGATTTTCTACACACATACATATATATATATGTATGTATGTATACATATACAATTGGTTGCATATACATACATATATATATTTATATACTTATATATATACATATATATATATAGATATCCATGCATTTATGTGCCAAATACAAATTGAAACAGGAAAATCTTTTCCAGAAATTAGTATGAACTCTGTTATTTATACACAAATATCTCAAAATGGTTAAACCTGAAACAAGAATAGAAATGTCTTGAGAAACCATGTAAACTGGAAAGCATCTTGATATCCATGCATATATGTGCCAAAATACAAGTTGAAACAGGAAAATCATTTCCAGAAATTAGTATGAACTCTGTTATTTATACACAAATATCTCAGAATGGTTAAACCTGAAACAAGAACAGAAATGTCTTGAGAAACCATGTAAACTGGAAAGCATCTTGATATCCATGCATATATGTGCCAAAATACAAGTTGAGACAGGAAAATCATTTCTATAAATTAGAATGAACTCTGTTAATTATACACAAATATCTCAAAATGGTTAAACCTGAAACAAGAACAGAATTGTTTTTGAGAAACCATGTAAACTGGAAAGCATCTTGAATACTTTAACATATACTTACTTACAGCAGAATAATCCTGAGTAAAGGAATACAACATCAAAATTTGAATGAAATATTATCTTTCAAACCTCAGAATTTCTGAATAAATTGCACTGTTTCAATATATTATTATTACTCTGTAACCTGTATTGAAATTGGGAATTAAACTGTCAATCAACCTGAGCTTGGAAAGAATAGAAATGCATACTAAAAACAGGAAACACTGTTCCTTCTTTCTATTAGTGCACTAAAAAGTATTAAGACATGTATGTTCTTTAAAAATAGAGCTTTATCTAAATCAGAAAAGGGTTGTTTACCACAGAATAAACGAGATCTTACAACTGAATTTACAAAGGATGTTCTGAAATTCACATTGGAAATTCTTTTAGAATTAATTGAATGATTGAAACATGTACTAAAATGCATAACTTTCTGCTTTGGCATTATTTCATACTTCACTATGGTAACTTCCGGGACAGGGTGCCGAAGGTGGGCAAACAGAGACAGTAGTATTACCTTTTCTAAACTACCATTTACTTGTATTATTTTGCTTGGCCAAGCATTGTACCATTGAAATAGATGGGTTGTTTATTTTAAAAGCCTAGAAATTTATATAGTCTCTGCCACCTCCTGTTGCAAGAAATGTGTTTATTTCTCATGTTAGAAATGCATATAGGCATCAGGCACGCATCGAGAGTTCCCTCCTGTTTTTCTGTTTCGGGTTGCTAGGCTCCTTTATGCAGGGCCGGGGATTCCTTCAAGTTAGGAAGGGACCCGGGGAAGTCATGAACTTCGTGGTTGGGCGGAAAAGGCGCCTGAATCACATTCTTGGCCCCAACTAGCAAGAAGACCAAAGGCATCACGGCGGTTGGTGGTACCAAGTTTTATTTGCTATTGATGTACTTATGTAATATTCAGATTTGGCTTGTGAAGCCTATTATAAATGTATTTGTATTTGTCATTCTTTGTGGAATCTTGAAATAGAGATATGATTTGAAGTATCTAATGTAACATTGATTTGAGAAGTTAAAGTTTATAACTTAGCATAGAAAAGATGATTTCTATTATAATTGTTGAATCTTCCAAGTAAGGTTGAATATATGTACATGAGAAAGTCATTGAAATACTTATGTTTTGTACAATCTTGATACATTACATTGATGTTATTATTATATATATGAAATGCAATTTAAATTCTCTTTATTAAGATCATTTGGAAGTGTTATGAACAATGTTGACTTCTTGGAAACCTATTTATAATGGTTTGAATAAATTTAGAATACTCTTAATTTCTCTTTAATACTGACTTAAATGGTTTGAAAACACTCTTAATTTTCCGAGCGCTACACAAGAGGCATAAAGTCAAATGAATTAAGTTCACCTACATGTCTACCAAAGTTTACTTCCAATTTTTATAGTTATTTTTCTTGACTATCAGAGTTTACTTACAAATTTGAAATTTCTTTCTGGTCATTTTAATGAGGATATATTTAACCAATGTGTAAGCACCTTTTGTTTGTATCACAACCATAGTAACGAGACTTAGATTCGCCTCAAACTTGGCTAGGGTGACTCAACTCAGGGACTCGGGGACTTGACACAGACTCAACAAAATGAAAAAACCCTATAAATTTAAAGATTTTTAAGGATTTAAAACTTGTTTCATGCACCCTTTATTAAATAGACCTTAAATACACAATAATATCATTAAATAGAAGAAAATTTGATCGCATGCACAAGTATACATCGATCACTTAAGTATAAATGCAAATTTTAGCTAAAGGAAATACACATACACAAGTATACTACTATTATGCCCTTAATAAATTTTTACCTAGCTGCAATGTCATTTGATTAGTCTTAGTCTTATGCTCCAAATTGATTAAAGAAATGTGGAAGTGTTAAGCTCCAAATTTCCAATACTAAGTATATCTATAACTATAAATTGTCTCTATCACATTCACAATAGAAAGGAGCTTGTTGGAAGTAGTATGCTCTAAATTACCAATACTTAGTGAATCTAGATCCATAGTTAGTAATGTCCAAACAAAACTTGTCCCAACAACCATAGGGAAATGGGAAAAGTTAATGGGTAATAATCAATGGGCTACACAGGAGGCTATTATATTGTCAGCTGATTACCTAAGCCTTCCCCCATGCACTCTTGAATTGGTGAGGGGGAGTCTAAAAGAGCTTACATTGCTTCTTACCATTGAACTTAATGCAAAAAATATTCCACATTTTAAACCACCAAATGGTCATGTGCTCAGATTTCCTTTCATAATTGGGCAAGAGGAATCCATCCTCCTTCTAAGTTGGATTCAACATTTACTACACACATCTAGTAGGTCTCTTCCTACAAAATTCAAGACAAGTATCATGGAAAAAAATGGTTGAAAACCTCTATAGGATATCAATCTCACAACATGTGTTTCTTGTTAGATTATGAGTGGTCACAGGCTGGTCTACAATCAACTAATCTTTCTTTCATCAGTTATTCAATGGTAAGAAGCAATGTAAGCTCTTTTAGACTCCACCTACTAGTTCAAGAGTACATGGGGGAAGGCTTAGGTAATAAACTAATAGTATGACAGCCTCCTGGGTAGCTCATTGATTATTACTGATTAACTTTTCCCATTTCCCTATGGCTGCTGGGACAAGTTTTGTTTGGACATTACTAACTATGGATCTAGATTCACTAAGTATTGGTAATTTAGAGCATACTACTTCCAACAAGTTCCTTTCCATCTTGACACACTATTAATGTGATAGAGACAATTTATAGATATAATTATTAAACAATGTTGTAGCCTGCAATAAGCCAATAACACATAAAAAATTAACATTCAAAGTTTAAACTTTATAATTAAATTATTAAACTAAAAAACTGAGTTAGCTTTTAGTTAGCTTTTTTGGATAGTTCTACTTGGTGTTGAGGACATTCCATTTATCTTTTGAATGTTAAGAAGTCAAAGTTTCAAGGATTTTTCAAGTGACTAAGAGAGCTATAGGAGCAGCCTCATCTAAAATATTTTGAAGTAGAGTTTGATATACCATTTAGAGAGCTTGGTTTTCATGGATATAAAGTATTATGAAAGTAGAATGAACTTGAACTAGCAACCAATTTTGAAGATTATTATTGATGATCCAGATAAATTTATTGAAGATAGTGGTTGAGAATTTTCGAATATGGAAGCTAGTGATTTTGATTCTGATAATTCAAAAGAGTTAGATCAAGGATACAAACCCTTTGATGTAGAAGAGGAATCAGAATAAGATGAGGAAGGTTCAAAAGATGAATCTCTTGTGGAGTCAGAGGAGGACAAAGAAGAAGAAGAAGAAGATTCTGAAGAGGAGGAAGGTAAAACATGGGATAAATTAGAAGCCAAAGTCAAAAATGCAATTATTTACTTTTAAAATAATTAATATGCAATCATTTACTTTTTCCAATGAAATAAAAAAAAATCATTTAACATATTAAATATACTTACAAATTATTGAAGAATTAGCTCTTTTTGCCAGCAATGAACGTACGTTCAACATTAATGTTGATGGCTAGCAATTTGCTATGTAATGAAGTTTTTTCTTGCATTTCCTTCAATGCTTCTTGGTTTGCGGGAGTAAGGAGAGTGTTAGGATGACAGTGTGAAGTAGTCTGGTGGCTAACGTACCAGAGATGAAATGGAGGCCAACTTCACTTTGAAAGTAAGGAGGAAATTGGATCTTTTTGATGGCAAAGTGACGATGAAGAGATTGTGTGGCTTGTTCCTATACAAGGATGTGAAGCTGGCACAATCTGTACAAATCATTCTGGATAATGGCTTCAAAGATTTGAAGCACAGATATCGGACTAATATGGATATATACTCTCTAATCATGGCATGGGGACTGGACTTAGGAGAGTCAGTGGAGGTTGTAAGGAAAGTGATGAAAGAGTTGGTGCATAGGGATTTCTTAATGAACATGGAGAGTATCCTAGAAAGGGCTATATCAGGAAAAGGCTTTGTGAGTGAACGTATGGAAGGTGTGGATCCAAAATTAGTAGAGATAAATCACCCTTTCATTAGGTGGCTAGAAGGAAGAACCAAAGCCATGTGGAGAGAGGGTGCAAAACAGGGGTGGCAAGCTTTGAAACTGTGTGATGAATTAATGGAGACTAAGGAGATAATAGGAGGACTCAAAGCCATTGCTAGAGAGGAGTTGTGTGTGAAAAAGGGTTTGCGTTCGAGAAAGAAGGTGAAGCTTCTCATGGAAATGTGCCCATTGCATCTAGGTAGCGCTTCTAGAACTTCCACATAAACTAGTTTACTATGTTTAAGCTAGATGTTGATGTATAAGCTTAAGGGGTTAAGCCCTATTTTTGGTTTCGATATTGTAAATAGCTGGTGTTTGGGTAGTAGTTAGTTGGATAGTTTTCAGGAGGTTGTGGTAGGATTTTTTGATCCGTAGGCTTTTATTTTGTTTTAACAGACATGATGTGATGGTGTTGGAAGAAATTTTTATTTGGAGCTTTGTATATTTTGATTTATCTTAAATAAATAAAAATATTATCACCGATCAAAGAAAAAAAAATTAAATATCATTTAATAAATTTGATAAAATCTTATGAGCAAATTCAAATATCTATGTACTCTCCTCACTGGACTTCCTTTGTGCATCCTGGCTTCGTGCTCTCTTCAGTTGCTGGTAGCGCCCTACTCTCTTCCTTCATGTGGTGTTTTTCCCTTTTATGTCATCTGATTTCTTCCTTCACATGGGAAATTTTTAAATTTTAAATTTTGATTTCTTCCTTTGTGTGACGTTTTTCCCTTTTTTTTCCCTTTTATGTCATCTAATTTCTACCTTAACGCCAAATTTAGAGTTGAATTTTGGTCATTAATGTAATCAGTTTGGGACGCCTAAGGTGGTGCCAAGTGTTCCTATCATTGTATGTTTTACCATGGTCCTGCAAGGTGCTTCATCCTTCTCAGCGGTAGTGCGGTGAAAGATTTTGTAGTGGCACGCAAGTCTTCCTTCTATTCTTGGCGGTATTGTGGTGACTCTCGCAAGTCTTCTACCATTGGCGTGTGGTAGTACGGTGACCACCACTATCCTACGACTCCTTCATCAACTCGATGTGGTAGAGCAGTTTTTATCGTGGTCTCACAAGTTGCTTCTTCCTTCTCGGCGGTAGTACAGTGAAAGTTTCTATGGAAACATTTTTATTCACAGAGGAGGCCATGGACAGAGGACCTAGACAACATAAAAATACTAAATCACTAAGACAAAAGTGGGTGGAAATAGATGAGACAACATTGATTAAGCACTAAATTTATTTTTGATATTTTTTGTGTGAGAAAAAATTACTAATGACCTTTTCATAAATGTTATGTGAGTAAGATTTATGGATAAATTGTGTGCAAATTTTTACATAACTATCATGGACTATGAAAATCGAATGTTATTAATTTTCATAAATGTGTTTGATAGCATATCATGCCATTGGAAATTAGGGGGGATTCCTATCTTACAATTGACTTAAGGAATGCCATAAGTTGATTGTCAACATTTACAAGATATGTGGTTATATGAAACATTCATGTGTGAGAGACATAGAGATATTATATTGCATTTTAATTTATGACTAAAGGTTCATACTAATTTACTATTATTATATTAGGTGGGTGACCTCCAAGGAGATCCATGAATCTCAAATGCCTAATCTTTGAAATGCTTCAGTAATATCATGTTGTACTTGGACAATTGAAAAACTATTTTATTCTCCTAGCAAGCTTTTTTATTTTCCATTATAATTCTAGACCAAACAACATTTGCGGGGATGGCCTTTTACACCAATCTTAATTTATATGAAGTTCACGAACTTGTTGTCAAGCAGTAAATTCCTTTCATAGATAGGAAATGTAAAAGCTTCATTTAAGAACATATAAGTAGTCTCCTTTTGAGGGTAATCCACATGCAAAAAGTAAAAAGCACATAAAAAATAATTGTACAATAGAAAATCAGATTGAATTAGTTTTTTATAAGGAAAAATAGGCTTTGAAGGGGCCCTGAAACCCTTTACAATGATGTCGAGTTGCAAGAGAAATTAAACCACTAAGCCCAGTAACCCAAAAAACCAAAAAGTTGACATAAGATGGAACATTAGCAGCCCGTCAGCAAACCCAAAAGCAAAAAAATCAACAAACTTGATGAACCAAAAGAGGAAGCACAAGCTACAACAAATTATCTAAAACATTAGTCAAGGCCATGTTCTCCTTGATGACCTTCTCATGGATACTGATAACATCCTCCAGCTCCTCAACAATAACAACAACCCTTTTTTTTCATCTTGCTCCTTGTCCTAACGCATCAACCCGCCTGCATGTCCTTCTCCAACACAAGAGTAGAAGCTTCCACTTTCTCCACCAAGTAAGATCCACTAATCTCTTCAATCCTTTTCTCCATATTACCCAATTCAATCTATTTTCCAATCCAATTTAGTGCTTTCTCATTCTAAACAAAAAGACCCATAGTAGTGGTCTTCAAAGAGTTATTACTGATATTGACCACCATTTTCAAGTCCTCCAACATCTTTCCCATTTTATCCTCTAGACTTTCCACTCTGTCCTCTAACATTTTATTAACAATAACTTCTAAAGAGGAAATTTTTTCCTCATGAGAAACCCCCAAACGATCAACATCGGCCAGTAGCTTATCAAGCTTAATATGAATTCATTTCACTTTTCCTTTTATTTCCCACTCCTTTTGGTTACCTCTTAGCATAGAAACACAAACATCCTACAAATTTTTCATCTGAAGATTGAGCTCCTTAACCTCAGAAAATAACCACTTAACCAGGGAAAGTAGGTTTATCATCCCATCTTTGGCCATTCTACAAAACATATTCATGTTAATTTCATCCCAATTAACTGGAGGCTGACTGGTGTATGATACCTCCAAGGTTTGCTTGCACCTAACAATAAGAAGAAATTACTCTGCCTTCACCATGAACCTAACACCTTCTAGGCTCTGTCCTGACTTAGATCATTAACTAATCCTACCCTAACTCTGTTTCAAGAGTTCCAAACCTTTTGCTTAACCTTAGAGGATGCAAAACCACTCAAAATTGTTGTCTTCTTCACAAACACCACTTGAAATTTTGATCTTTCTCACTACACCTAGAAGAGTCTAGATGCCAACATCATCATCTAACTTGAACTCTTTGCAGGGGAGATAGATGCTCTATTTCCATGCTTTTCAATGCCAATGGAATAAATTTTGGTGATTCTTTAGGTTTCAATGCACCCGATCTCAAGAAACTTCCTTGGTAAGGCCTAATCTCTACTAGCCCTTACCAGTCACTAATTTTCTTTTTCTGCCAAGATTCTCCACTATACCTAGCAAACAAATCACATTTTCTAACACCCTTTTGGGACTTTTAAATCTTGCACTAGATTTCTGGCCTTCTTCTGTTCTGTACAGTGCCTTCCTACATTCAAGGGCTATTAGGGTAACTAGGCCTAATACCTAGGGTTTGACTGATCACTTGCCTATTTCTCACTCAAGAGGATTGATCAAGCCTTCATCCCTCTGGTATCCTTGTGCTTGGTTATACCCCACCTATAGGTGTACTTCTTCCGTACGGTGGTACCTTCCCCTGCCTGTTCTATTCACTTTTCCACTCCTAAACTCCTAACCGGGCAGTTGACACTCGCCTAGGGTTTGGTAATACAAACTCTTGCTTGGCTCTTTGGTCTTCCTAATGTTAAATATGTACAAAGGACTGGCTCCACTCCCATATTCCACCAATTTCACGAAATCTCCGTGGTCAGTGTTTATGGGGGAGCCATTCCAATTCACATTGCTCAAAACAAAGATAAAAAGACTCTACAACTCTAAACTATGAACACAAAACACTGAATCTACTCAAAGCCTTTTGTCTACAAGATGAAATACACTCCAAGCTATTCAAAGAACTCAAGAACAGAGAGAAATTTGTATATACAAAGCCTTTTAAGTCACTGTTTCTCTAAACACACGGGTAACATAGAAATATAGTAAATCTGCCAAACTGTTTTCTATTTTTTCACAACCAAAACTTTTACAATGATAACTTCTGCTTGTTACGAGCCATTTCATCCATCTTGAAGTCTTTTCCACCATTCAAGGGGAGATTGCTCGCTCCCATATCCCTGATTTTAAGGGAATCCAAGACAACTACTAAATTGCATGCAACCTCTCATTGTTGTCATGCAATTTTGCAATATTCTTGCAACTTTTCCATCACCCTTCTTTTTAGGATCTCTAACTCATTAATCTCGAGCAACCAACATCTAAACTGCCCTTGGCATCTTCAAACAACGAAGATATGGCTATGACAAATTTAATGCTTTATATCCTAACATTTGTTGTCTTAAGCTAAACAAAGCAAAATTTATCACTAATGATAACCTAATGAAGATTTTAGTCCTAGTGACTAACTCTTCACACACAAAAGCAAGACCTTCTAAGGTCCAAAACAAACACATTGAAATCCTTATTTGGCCAAGATTAGGTACAAGCCAAAATTGTGAACAAACTAGGTGGAGGTCAGCCTAGGTGCTCCTGCACCATCCTCCCCAAAATAGAAAACTTCAATCCATCCTTGGATTGAGTAAGTTGGGATCAATGCCCAACCTCTTAAACTCTGCCTCCTTGATCCATACTACATCAACTTCAGGTTGTCCTTGTCTTTGGATCAGGTGTTCTTTGTACTCCTTGGTACTTGTTCTCTTGTAGACCCTAGTATCCAAGATCTTATCAGCTTGTTTGACTATGACAGTAGGCAGTTTAAGTCCTTCTACATCTTGACTAACTTCATGGAAGGTCTGATCCAAGTTTAATGGTGGTCCTTTGTAGTGTACAAGGTCTGCAACATTGAAAACAGGGGACAGTCCACTGTCATCTAGTAATTGCACCTTGACTGCATTGTTTCCATACTTTTCCAAGATAGGACAGGGACCTATCCTCTTCATTTGTAGCTTGTGAGGAACTCCCTTCTATAATCTAGCCTTGTTCAAATGGACCATCACTAAGTCTCCCACATTGAATTGGACTTCTTTCCTATGCTCATCCACATTAGTTTTATGTTTCATAATATTTTCTGCCAAAGTTTTTCTGACTGTCTCATGAATTTCCTGCATTGCATAAGCAAAGTCATCTGCATATCCACTTCCCTTGACTCCATCCTTCAACTCTCTCAGCTCATAAACACCTCTAGGGTGCAGTCCATAAACAATTTCAAAGGGGCTCTTCCCGGTGGATCTATTCACTGTATCATTATAGGCATATTCAGCTTGCCCAATAATCTGATCCCATTGTTGACCATACTCCTTGGTCAAGCATCTCAAGAGGTTTCCAAGTGTTCTATTTACCACTTCGGTCTAACCATCAGTTTGGGGATGGTATGCAGATCCAAAGGACAAATTGGTGCCCATTCTTTGCCAAAGAGTCTTCCAAAAATGACTCATAAACTTAGTATCCCTGTCTAATACAATGCTGATTGGTAAGCCATGAATCTTGACTATCTCCTTAAGAAAAGAGAGGCTATTTGACTGGCATCATTGATTGTTTTGTAAGGTACAAAGTGAGCCATCTTGCTAAATCTGTCTACAACAACATACACACTGTCCATACCTTGCTTTGTCTTGGGTAAACCAACTACAAAGTCCATGCTCAAGCATTCACATGGCCTAGAAGGGATAGGCAGTGGCTGGTATAGGCCTGCATTTGAGGAAGTGCCTTTGGCCTTTTGACATACCACACAACTCTCCACATACTTCCTAACATCTAAATTCATCCTAGGCCAAAAATAAAACCTTTGAACCAGTTCCTGAGTTTTGGTGATCCCAAAATGACCACTCAATGCACCATTATGTTTCTCTTGTATCAAGTTCTCCATAATAGAACCTCTAGGAACACAAAGCTGATTCCCTTTAAACAATAACTCACTCTGCAAGGTATATTCAACATATTTTCTATGGAAATGGTTCTTATACTCAAGACATACCTTATAAATATCTGCAAAGTCTTCATCATCTGCATATAGATCTTTGAAGTGATCTATTCCCATGCTCTTCAACTGAATTTCTTGAATTGTAAGGACCCTTCTGCTCAAGGCATCAGCCACTTTGTTGAGAGCTCCTTTCTTGTGCTTGATATTGAAGGTGTAAGCTTGCAAGTACTCCACCCATTTCATGTGCCTGTGACTCAACTTCTCTTGTGAATTCAGGAAACTGAGTGCTTGATTGTCTGAGTACACAATGAATTCCTTGGGAAGCAAGTAGTGCCTCCATTTCCTTAGTGCTTGGACCAATGCATACATCTCAAGGTCATAAGAAGAGTACTTCTTCTTGGCTTCACTTAACTTCTCTGAATGAAAAGCCACCGGTCTGCCCTTTTGACTGAGAACAGCTCCAATAGCTACATTGCTTGCATCACATTCAATGGTGAATAACTTCTCAAAACTTGGTAACACCAAAACAGGTTGGGTAGCTATCTTTTCCTTTAGCAACTCAAAACTCTTGTTAGCTTGTTCATTCCATACAAACTTGGTTTTCATTCCTCCTTTAATGGTATCCAACATAGGAGCACAAATAGCACTAAACTGTCTTATGAATTTTCTATAATACTGAGCAAGACCATGGAAACTTCTTACCTCTGTTGCTGTCTTTGGAGTAGGCCAATTGAGAATGGCTTCTACCTTGCTACTGTCCATCTTCAAGTTGCCATGTGATAGCACAAATCCAAGGTACACCAGCTCTGTTTTGATGAACTCACACTTTTCCAGATTGATCATCAACTTCTCCTCCTGCAGCTTCTTGAAAATCAACTCAATATGTTTGAGGTGCTCTTCTCTTGTTCTGCTATAGATTAGTATATCATCAAGATACACTACTACAAACTTGCCTATGTAGTCTTTGAGGTTTCATTCATGAGTCTCATGAATGTGGAGGGGGCATTAGATAATCCAAATGGAATAACTAGCCACTCATAGAGACCCTCATTGGTTTTGAAGGCTGTTTTCCACTTATCTCCCTCATGTATCCTAATTTGATGATAGCCACTCTTTAAATCTATCTTGGTATAATACCTGGCTTCACCTAGACAATCCATGAGATCTTCAATCCTAGGGATGGGCAACCTATACCTGATGGTTATCTTGTTTATTGCCCTGGAATTAGTGCAAAGCCTCCATTCTCCTCCTTTCTTAGGTGCTAAGACAGTGGGAACTGTACAAGGACTAATGCTTTTCCTAATGAGACCTTGGTCAAGAAGTTCTTAAATCTACCTAGCTATCTCCTCATTTTGTTGAGGTGTTATCTTATAAACTGCTTTGTTTGGAAGGGTAGCTCCTGGTATCAAGTCTATTCTATGACTTATGGCTCTTTTAGGAGGTAAGGTTGCTGGTTGACCACTACTTACAATGCTTTCATAGGTCTACAACAAGTCTTGTATCTCCTTGAGTAACTCTTGCTTTTCAGCTGCCTTCTCTTTGCTCACCCCTCTTGGCTTGATCATTACTGCATAGCCAACTCCTTCTCCTTCTTCCAAAGCTTTTAAGAACTCTTTTTCACCAGCTATAAGCAATTTAGAACCCGCTGTCTGCACCTCTATATCTTCTAACAAAGATTGAATTTTGAAGGTTACATTGTCTTTCTTGAAGGTGTATGAGTTCTTTGCTCCATCATGCACAACTTGGTGATCAAATTGCCATGGTCTACCTAGGAGCAAGTGGCATGCATCCATAGGTAATACATCACACAATACCTTGTCTTTGTACTTGCCAATTGAGAACTCCACCCATGCTTTTTCATTCACCAAGACATGCTGACCCTTATTGAGCCAAGTGACCTTGTAAGGATTATTGTGAGGTATCCTTGTCAATTTCAGCTTGCTGACTGCCTCCTCTGACACAATATTGTTAGTAGAACCTGAGTCTATAATGACCTTGCACACTTTCCCCATCATCTTGCACTTTATCCTAAACAAGGACCTTCTTTGGCTTTGCTCTTCTTTGACTGGTTCTTTGATCAAAGTCCTCCTCATCATGAGATTCTCACCTTCCTCTGAGTTCAATGGTACTTCAGGTTGTTTATTTGCTGCAACTGTCACATCTTGAATCAAATTGGTTCTCTTATCTCCTCCATGAGAAGTGCTACCTTTCTCAGGACATCTATAGGCCGGGTGTCCCAATTGGTTGCAACGGTAACATTTCATGTTGGTGAAGTAGCTGCCTCTTCCTTGTCCACCACTTCTTCCTCTGGAGCTGAAACCTCTTCCTCTACCACCTCTACTAGAGCTTCCTTCTTGCTATTCAGAAATTCTGACTTCTCCTTGGGCTCTTGCTTCTAAGCTTCTTCCACTATAACTTCCTCTTTGTCCTCTGTTGTCTTTCCCTTTACCTCTGCTTTTTGGGTTTT
>VDFB02148701.1:0-22543 GCA_007258455.2 Sequoia sempervirens | reverse complement strand
TATTCAAGCACTTTGAAGCATCCATTGACATTACTTCAGACTTGCATTATCAAGGGTTTAGTAAGTTGATAGCACTTGCATGTTATTAGTTTGTCATTCTCTTGCATTTCATTATTTCATTAAGGGTTTGATTACCAAAAGTGGGGTTTGACCAAGGCAAACCCCTATTTGCTAACCTTCAACCATTTTTCCCCTTTGCAGCGTTTGCAGAATTAGGTATGTAGATTTAACAAGATTTGTGGTGTTGAAGATTGATTTTCAAGACAACTAGGTGCTTCAAGTCAACTCAAGTCAATTTCAAGCTTGGAGAAGGTTTTCTGTCTGTTTTTTGCAGAATTGACTTCGACAACCTGACAAATAGTGATTTCCAGATCTGGTGTTGTAGAGTTATCCCCATTTTTTAGAAATTTGGGAGAGGACTAGTTCGGCCATCGCTGGTGAATGAGTCCCATTAGGATTTAAAATCTAAATTTTGTGATTCTAGATCTCAAATGCAGAAACTTGTTTCCGGAGCTTTTCACCAAGAGGAGGACTGTTGCCACCCTAGGCGAATGAGACCCAATCGTGAAAAATCAGTAATTTTCATCAACATCCAGAATACTCCAGATTCATCACAATTCATCTAGGTGCACTCAGATTCATCCCTTTCCTTTCTGTTCTGCATAATTTCTTCATTTACTTAGTTGTTTGCATATCACAGTGTGTCTTCAAACATAGCTTTAATTGCACTTTTACATTCATTTTCAGTCCTCTAGATTAGTCAATTGCATTTAGTTTACTTCATTTAGGTTGGACAACATCACACATAACATAATTTGAATTAACTAGTTTGTATTTTTGGTTGAACTCTCTCCTTTTAGGTGAAAAACCTAGAAGAGTTAGAGAGGTCCTAAGAGCCAAAATAAATGGTTTCGGAATAAAATTGATGACAAGGGAAATGTAGTTTGAAACAAAGGAAATAATTTTCTGCAAAGGATACTCTTAGATTGAGGGTATTGATTTTGATGAAACCTTTGCCCCTGTAGCTAGGCTTGAAGCTATAAGGATCTTTCTAGCTTTTTTTGTTTATAAAAATTTCAAAGTGTTTCAAATGGATGTTAAAACAACCTTTCTAAATGGTGATCTTGAGGAAGAAGTTTATATGGAGCAGCCTAACGGATTTGGATGTGCAGGTAAAGAAGATCATTTCTATAGACTGAAAAAAGCACTGTATGGTTTGAAACAAGCCCCTAGAGCATGGTACTCTAAGCTGGATAAGCATTTGAAAGGTCATGGATTCATGAAAGGAGGTGTTGAAAACAATGTCTATTTCATGAAAAAAGGTGATAACATTGTAGTTGTTGTCTATGTAGATGATATTATTTTTGGCAGCAATTATGATGATTTGTGTTTTGCTTTTCCTAACATTATGAAAGCTGAGTTTGAAATGTCCATGCTTGGAGAACTGTCTTTCTTTCTTGGGTTACAACTTTATCAACTTGAGAAGGGTATCTTTATTTCTTAGATGAAATATGCAAAAGAGATGCACAAAAGATTTCAAATGGATGAAAGCAGACCAATTGGAACTCCTATGGAAATTGGCTGCAAATTAGGCCAAGATGTTGATTTTCCTGATGTAGATCACACCATGTTCAGGTCTATGATAGGTAGTCTTTTGTACTTGATTACCACAAGGCCTGACATCATGTATGCTATATGCTTGGTGGTAAGATTTCAGTCTTCTCCCAAGCAATCTCATCTTAATACTATTAAAAGAATTTTAAGATATATCAATGGTACTATTGATTATGGTTTGTGGTATCCTAGGAATGATGATTTTACCTTTCTTTCCTACACTGATGCTGACTGGTTAGGATCTATTGATGACATAAAAAACACTTCTAGAGGAGCATTTTTCTTGGGTGGTAGTTTAGTGGCTTGGCATAGCAAGAAACAAGACTCTATGTCTTTGTCAACTACTGAAGCATAATACATTACTGCTACCACATGTTCTCAGGTTTTGTGGATGGTCCAAACTCTAAAAGATATCAAAGTGCACGTATCTCAGCTTGTTCATATTTTATGTGACAACACTAGTACCATAAATATTTCAAAAAATCTCATGATGCATTCAAGAACCAAACATATAGCTATCTGCTATCATTTCTTGAGGGAAAAGGTTCTAACAAATGAAGTTGTTTTGGATTATGTGGCATCATGTGATCAGGTGGCTAATATCTTTAAAAATACATTAGAAAAAGAGGTGTTTGAAAGTTTAAGGGATAGAGTTTAAGGGATAGACCTCGTGTTCTCTCCCTTAGCTCTCTTCAATAGCACAAGTCATTTCTGAAACATTTCAAGGGGAGCTTCAAGGCTTATTCTTCATCCCTGGCTCATGAATGGTTCATTTTGTTGCCATTCCATTCTTATTTTCTTTATGCTTAGATATTCAACATGTAGAACAACATTTGAGTCAATGGCTTGAGCTTGTATATGACAGTTTTTAATTCCTTCACTGTGTGTTTTTTTATGCATACCTCTTACAGTAATGACAGTCTGTTGCAGGTCTTCCATGTTTTAGTTTGTGATTATCTGTGATATTGTACACCATGAAGATACAGTGGATGTTTATCAAGTTTTGATGCACTCCTTACTAATGCTTGTTGCTTTATGAGACTTCTACATCTTTCTCTAGTATATGCTCAAATGTCCTTGTAACTCTTTATGCAATATCTTCTTTGTCCTAACTATGCTCATTGATGTTCAGTCACAATTTTCTAGGTGCTTTCAGTGGTGCAATGGTTCCTTCTTGCTAGAAAATCAGTTCTATCACTGGTTTCCTCTTACTTTGATGGTTGTTTCATTTCCTAATGATGCTATGTTTGTTTTTGAGCAATAGATCTATATTGGTCAGTCTAGTACAATTTTCTTTTGTTCCTTTGGCATTGTTGTCAAAGGGGGAGATGAACTAGAGGACAGTCATGTATCATTACATAGAGGACAACATGTATTATGACAAAGGCTATCATGTATAGTCATGCTTTTTTTTTACAGTTTCATGCTTCTCATGCTTCATTTGACGATGTTTGATGTTTCATTTTTTAGTATAGCATTTACAATATGATTCATGCTTATGAGCATTTCATTTTACCGTATGGAATTTGATTTTACAATATGATGATTCCTTTTGATAGTATGAGAATGAGCTTCATTTGAAAATCCATTTGACAGTATGAGGACAATGTGCATTTGAGATGCATTCTTCAGTGATCAGGACCATGACCGGGCATTCTATAATAGGGCTTTTTACAGCTATACTTTCAGTTCTTTTCAGGTTTATCTTCAAAGGGGGTGCAACAAAAAAATTAGTTATTGACATTAATGCCAAAGGGGGAGTTTTTTGACTCCTTTGACATTGGATAAGTTTGGAAATTGATGTCAATACGGACTTTCACCTTGATACATATTTGAAAGGCATAAGGTATTATAATGTTGGTTGGTATTTGATGATATTTGGTTACCATTGTCATTTTACTAAGGCAGCAATAATCATCAAAGTTGTACACAATGATATTTGTGTTTTTGATATACATAGTGATAAAAGACATAAATCAAGGTTGTTTCAATTAGTAACCTATCTAGAAAGTCACGGGTTCTTGAGGAAAGATTTGAAGGAAGATTATAATGTTGTTTCTATCGACCCCTTCTAGGGTTACCAGTTCAGTAGGGTAACATTGTATAATGTGGAAAGAAAAGTTCATTGGGCATTTTAAAAAGTTGAGAACTTGGTGTATACAACAAAAAACTTATGGTTTTTACCTTATGGTATGTAACAACATGTTTTAAGGCTTTGAAAATAGCAAGCTTGCGATGGTTATGAGAAGTTGTAGATTTAATGGTGCAGTTGAGTTTTGTAAGTTTCTTTCAGTTGCATTCTAAAACTGATCGAGCTATGGTTGCATTGGGTTTTATCAGGTTGATGATTGCTATTTATATGAAACTTGGTTTAAGCTTGAAATTTTGTTAGAAAGTGAAATGAAAAGCTTGAGATAGCAAGAGTAATTTTGTTTCAATTTCTTTGATTATGTTGTTCTGAAAAGGAGGTTTCTTTCAAAACCTTATATTGAAGTTGCTTGATAAGATGTATCTTTGAATATGTAATAGACTGAATCTCATGCTTTAAAGAATTGCTGCAAAAGAATTGTGAATAGTTAATATATTTTTTGTTTTCTAGGTTTCAAATGTAATGAAGCCTATAGGACACAAAATGTGTTAAGGTAGAAAACTGCCATGAGCATTAGAGAAATAGAGTAACCCTCTGCTCTTTACACTTTATCTTGATTGTTGATCAATGTCAGTGAGACATCATTATGCTAGTGAGGCAGTTGTTAACTTGAAAAGCTAGTGAGGATGTAGCAACATTAAACTTGCCAGTGAGGCATATTTTTGTAGCAAGTGAGGCAGAAAAAGTAGCCAGTGAGGCTCTATAATCAGTGGGTTTTGATTAAGCCAGTGGGGCATTTTCCCAAGTGGTTTTTTTTCCGTATGAGGTTTTTCCACTCATGAAAATACTGTGTTATGGTTTTTTTTGTGATCTATGTGGTTATCATGATTCATGCAATTTAATCTTGTAGCTTCCTTTATGTACTTTGCAACATTTGAGTTTTTCATGTGGTGTAAGGATCTTATATTGACTATCACATTTGAAAACATACTTGAAATTGAACATTCCATGATTACAAAGAATTTTTGTGTTTTGAAAAATAATTGAATTTAATTTGGTTACTAAAGCACTAATTCACCTCCCCTTCTTAGTGTTTTCTATACTCCAACATGTGAATGTATACGGTATATATATGCGAGACACTTTTGAAGAATTGAGATAAGATGTGAATATGAGAGAGTGAAATAATGAAGTGGTGAAAATTAGACAGATCATGGATTGTTGTATAGTGCAAATGTGTGAAATTGTATATGTGAATAGAAAAAATTGTTGAGTGAAATATATAGATCTAAGTGTTTTGTATTATGTGCTTCATTGGAACTGAACTCCAACACAAGGAAGATGAATTTTATCGCAATTCTCATCCTGGCAATGTTGCCATACTTTTGTTTTGTAAATTACTTCAGGATGTGAACCTTCAAGGACATTGTGTCCTGGACATTGTGTCCTGGCAGTGAGCCATTGTAATATTCTAAATCTGAATATATAATATTGTGAGTTAATCATCACCATGGTTTTTCCCATTCTAGGTATCTTTCCACGTAAAAATCTTGGTGTTCATGTGTGTTGTGACGTTTTGTTGATTCTATGCTTTCACTTGTTATTACAATTAGAATTGTGTTATTACTTGGATGGATATTATGTAAATGGATTAATAGAATACTGATTCACCCCCCCTCTCAATATTTCAGTTGTTCAACATTATGGACAAAATCCTTTTCTTGGTGAAGGATTTAAATTTTTGGTAGGTTCATACCTACCAATAGGTCAACCTTGCAGTTTTTTCGGGGATTTATTATTGCTATTAACACTTTTTTTAAAGTCTTGTCGGGCGCCTTTAAAACTACCATTGGTCTTGCTGTATCCATTTATCTTCCACTAACTTTTCTTTCTACAACCTTGCTGAAATACTCCCGCTAGTTGTGGTTACATTGATGATTAGGGGATTCGATAGAGTAGTAGCATCGCCCTAGTTGCCGCTGGAGTTCTTAGCCCCGCCACCACCCAAAGTGGCGGTGATTTTTTATTTTACCAATCCAACACCTGCGATCACATCAGGAACTAGGAGCCAACACCCAAGCACTACATTTTTGTGCTAGTTTAGCTTGCACATGCCCAAATTGGGCCATTTTTCAAACTGAGATAACTTTTGGTCTAGGAGGATTTTTTTTCAAACAAGATATCGTTGGAAAGATGATTTTGTTAATGTTATTGTTGTGGAGTTTATTTCTCAATATTTTTCTATTTGACAACATTTATTACAACTTGAAGTGAAGATTCCCTTTTGGACTCTCGAGCTTGTATCTTTTCACCAAATTGTCAAATTTTGGAGATTCCAATAGTATTGTGAAGGTGATTAAGAGCTTTGTCATTAAGTACATGCACTTTTACAGAATTCAACCCTAGGTACTATCTATTGAGTTTTTGCAATTTGTGGCATCTACTTGATTACTTGGACATATTGTTATTTGGAGAAGGTCTATTTGTTGGGAAGGCTTCATTTTTTAGTTGTGCATTATGTTTGGGGGTTTCTAATTATTGTTGAAGGTTAATTTCTTTGTAATTTTGGAGCTTTATCATAGTTTATTATGGGGTTTTCATTTCATGCTTCACTGGTTATGTTGAAAAGAGGAAACTATAAACAATGGAGAGATGCCATCATAAAACATCTTCATTGGCTTCATTTGTCACCACATTTGTATGATCTTGTTCCCCCTCCAAGTATAGCTAGTAAGAAATTTTCTTAGAATTGAAAAATGGATCGTGTCTTAGGAGTTATTACTATGCATGTAGATGATGACATTTTGAATGCTATTGTTCATTTTGGGTGTCCTCATACTCTTTGGACTAAAATTTGGGAGATATATGGAGATCCCGATTAATACTCAACCATTCCAAGATGATCATGTTTTATATTGTCTTGTGCCTCTTCATTTTACAGACAAGATACCCTATGATGATGATACTATTTAGGAGTTGGATTGTTTGGAGTACTTTGAATCTTCATATGAGGATTGTGAGGCCCCACCTGTAGATGTACATGAAGCAATATTATAGAGGTTTAGAGTAAAATGATAAAAAGGAATAATACAATTAAAATAACAGTAATAACATTTTATGATAAAGAAGAAATAAGATTGCAAGACATAATGTTAACAATAATGAATATAAAACCAATAATAATTTTGAGAAATAATATTAGAATCAACACTAAGAGACAAAAGTGATATTAATTAAGATGCTAATAATAGAGCACATAATATGGTATTGTTAATAAAAGAAATTAATATCAGTAATTATGGTTATGCAAATATTAGTGTAAGACGTCATCCTTGTGTTCAATAGTTGCGAATGTTTTATTATATAATGAATATTAAACTTGATTGTATTATTCATAACAATTAGAATACATGTATGGTGAATATTGTTAAAATATTTAATTACAAACTATATTATCAAATAAAATTCTATTAATAAGTTTCCCAATTGCTCAAGGGATCTCAGAATTTGGCCTATGATCATGAGCATTACAAAAAGGCCAAAAAAAAAAATGTCAATTCAAGCAGGCTTTGGGATGAAAGTACACAGGTTGATGTGTTAGCATTTTCCTCCTAGAGTTCTTTGTGTGGTTTGTTTACCTTGCATTGAGATCATTGCAAATGTAAATTATTATTCCAAAAATGACAAGTACGTTTGTTATGATGTAGCATAGATCTTTTTGGGGATTATTCCACATTAATATTTATTGACATAGTCTCTTAAAACATGTTGCAAATGTGTGTTTTCCACCAAATATATCTATAATAAAAAAAATCTACATGTTATTTTTAAAAATAAAAATCATGCAACTATAAGGCTTCTATTAGAGTTCACAATTACTTTTAAAATTTATGTGTGGATTTTCATGGATTATGGAAAAAATATAATTACAAAAAAATAGGTATTAGGAGACAAAGTGTCTCTATCCTTTCCAATTGGCCATAGTACAAATAAATTCAAAGCTTTATCTATTGATATCCAAATTTGAATTTTTTTTTATAAATTGGTAACTCAAGCAATCAATAATATACATGCATTTAGTAGTAGCTTGCACTTAGTTATAAATTATATTCTCAAAAAACTTATAGTAATGTAATGATGGTTCATCCATGTTAATCAAATTGGTAAACATTTATAGTTGTAGGAACCAAATTTGTAAATAGAAGTTGTTGTAGGATAGGTTGTCTACTAATGATTATTTTTCTTAGAACTCATGTCAATGACACAAACCTATTTTCTAATATTTATTTATTTATTTATTTTAAACTATTGTGACATGCATAAAGATGTTAAGAATAATAGTGCATGTCTTTAGGGACATTTTCTAAGTTTCACTTTTGTACATAAAATTACAATCCCTAAAAAAAAATAGTTTCCAATTTTATTATCTAATATTGTTGTTGAGTATTAGATTTTAACGTGGATATGGATTATGATTTCATGCATGCTCCTTGTAATGAACAATTCATATTAAAATCTACAAGCACAAACCTCCTTGAGTAAAATTTGATAAAAATATGAAATAAGAATGTACTACTTAATGATGTCACTTAACAAAAATAAAAAATGGAAAGTGTGTTATGATTGCAGATAAATATAATTGTAAAGTGAGTTGTAAACAAAAGTTGCATGGGATTTCGAATGATCCAAACAGAGCTATATGTGGCTACTTTATACCCATCCTAAACCATGAATAAATGCTTCAATAAGGAGAGAGATTGAGATCAACAAAATCTCAATTAAATGAATTATTATCTTATTCATTGCACCAAAAACTATTAGGGTGGAGTTTCATGAGGGGGCTTCAGATCTATTTTTAAGGAGCAGGTGTCCCATGAAGCAAAACAAAAAATGCTACAGGATAAATTAGAATCTTTTCCTCAACAATAGCAGCCCCTACTTTTTAGCTCAAAAGCTTAAGCGTGTGCAAAAGGGGTGGGGTTAGAAATTGCCCCACTTTTTCTGCCACTTATCAATCATATGAAGCTTTAAAATTCTTGTCAATTAATTTTTTATTAATTTATATTTATGTACTCAGCTGAATTGAATATGCAAAATAATAAAATTCATGAGACCACCAGCTTCCATAAATATAAGAACTTAAATTTTTAAGCTTAAACCATGTTACAAAATTCATCAGATCACCCACTTTAAAATAATCCTAGAAAATCTCCCCAACACCCACTGAAATCTTTTAGGAAGCCCCCTCCATGAAACCCCACCCTTAGTGCTTAGATATGTTTTAAATAACAACACTTTGCATAGAAAACCAATATGGAAAGTCTTGAAAGTGTGGGACCTTATAGTGTAATATAGATTTCAGGATTGAAAATGCCAGAGGCACAGGAGGGTACGTAGGATTATCAAGGCCTGCAAAACTCGACTAAAGGTAACAAGGTGTCTGTCAGCATCTTCAGGAAAAAAGAAAGAAAGAAAGAATGCAAAATTAATTGGTATGGAATCCAAGTGGCGGAAATTAGGTTGAGCAAGTATGGTAAATGATGCACTTCAAGAAACAAATCTTCTCGGTCAGTAAGGAGGAGAGATCAGTGCTTTTCAATACATTCCTATCAAATCTTGTGGGAAAGAATAAGCTTAGTGAAGAATAAGGTTCAGCGAATTTGTCTTGAAGCATTTTAAGGTATGTTAACCTGCATACACTTTTCCAAGTTTTCTTTCTTTCTCTGGTGTTTCTTTCCTTGAATTATTTTAAGGCTGAGCAGAGCTATGGTCTCATTATGGAGAAACTCATTTATATAAATCCATTTTGTGCATATTGGGCAAACATTACAACACTGACAAAATTCCTCCATTTCTTCTGCTTTGATCGATGTCCATAACCCCTTTTCAAAGTTCTCATTTTGACAAAATTCCTCCATTTACTCTTGTCAATTACATTGAATGAAGATTCTAAAGTCTTATCGTTTAAATCTGCCTGCATATTCTTTGGTGCAGTTCCATACCCTGTCCTGTAGTACCATTTTGTTAAAATGTGGAACGCTGGAAAAATGGTGAAATCGGGTTTTTAGTATGCAAATTTTATTTGTAGGAAAGTTTCCAAAAAAGAAAGAAAGAGACCTTTCAACAAAATCCTTTGCGCATAGCCTGTTATTTAGCTTTACTCTTGTCAATTACATTGAATGAAGATTCTAAAGTCTTATCGTTTAAATCTGCCTGCATATTCTTTAGTGCAGTTCCATACCCTGTCCTGTACTACCATTTTGTTAAAATGTGGAACGCCGGAAAAATGGTGAAATCAGGCTTTTAGCCTGCAAATTTTATTTGTAGAAAGTTTCTAAAAGAAAGAAAGAGACCTTTCAACAAATCCTTTGTGCATAGCCTATTATTTTACAGTGTTTGAGACTTCATTGTCAACAATCCTCAAATATCAAATCAAGAGCAGTAAACCTAGGTCATAAGTGAGCCTTGATCTTTTCTTTATAAACAGAAAAGAAATCCCTTTAGAGTGTTTTTTAGTGTATCCTTAACTAGTTTTTTGATCCCTAGCTTCACCCAAGTGGGTGGTAGCCGACCATGAAACTATTAGGGTAATGGACCCTAGAAAGGGTTGTACACCCACCTTTTATAGTAGGTAAATTTTATGGAACACATGATACCTTCGAGTAGAGGATTGAATTTTTAGCGTATGTCATTGTTATTGTGTTATGAGTATGATTGAGGTTGAGTCATCTATTGAACCTAGTGGGTATACCCCGAGTGGGTGAGTCAAATGAGTTGGAGTAACTCAAGTTGTCAAACTATGATGCCTCTATGAAATATATACGTAGGCAAGGCTATCAAGCGATGAGACCCTGAGGCATTAGGTCAAGCCCCTAGGACTTTTCTTCTGAGTCTTGTTTGAGACTTGTCATTTTCTCCCGATATTGTAAACTACCATTGATTTGTATAGCTTGTTTTGGTGATCATGTGCTAACTACCATTGATCTTATGTGTGTGCCAAGTCATGTAGACCTTGCAGGTACAGGTATTGGGAAGGAGGAAACTTCGACACAATGGAAGGTAAGAGGTACGTTAAGTTGACCCAAATTAAGTAGACTCTATTGTTAAAAATAGTAAAATATTTCTATCTTTGCTTCTAACTAGTGAGATCATTGACTATAGCTGTAAGTAGTGAATTGTGTTCTTATTGTCTTTTAAGTAAATAAAAAAAATGCAAAATTAGTAAAGTCATTGCGGATTTGTTAGGATGTTTAGTGTGTAAAATGTGGGCATGACAAGGATGATGAGGTTTCTTGAGACACTCCTTCTCCTTCAGAGGTAGTTGATGTAATGTCACCTTCATTAATTAAGGCTCCCATCATTCCTATTCAGTAGGACCATTCATCTTTTTTTGGTGATTCATTGAGAAATTCCAATGATTTATTGTAACAGACCTATATCATTGTCTTCCTGATTGGGATTCCTATTTAACAAACATTGCATCCTTGTCTATGGAGTCTCACATTTCAGATTTGGAGGGGAAATTTGAGGGGTTATCTCTCCTCTTTGATGGTAGTCATTACACAACCGTTGTCAAACTATCATTGTCTTTGGATCTTGTTCAACATCAATTTTCGCATAGTCATGGTTTGTCACCTTCTTTGATTGGGCATGTACCTGATTTGATTGTGGCATCTTCGTCTTCAATAGACAAGGAGACAAATGAGCAACTTTTAGAGACACCACCATACATATTCATGCTTGTTTCTTTCAATTCCTATCTAGAATGGGAAGCATTCCTATATTTGTACTTGGTTTTGTTTCTTTTGAAAGGGAGACAAGTTGTTTATCGACAGTGGATCATGTTTTGTCTTCAAGCACTTACCATTTTTGTAGGAGATTATACATTGTGGGGGGCTATATAGTCTCTCTATTTCCCTCTTATGGGGGGCATTTACAATGTATCTTTGTAGATTTTTCTTTGGAGGATATTATTGAGTCTTCTCATTTCATTGTTCTTTCCTTGATTGGGGATCTTTCTAATTTTGATGAGACATCTTCAGAGGCACTTGATTCTTCTTCAGAGATTTCATTTGTGAGACTTCCTTCTCATTTCATCTGGAGTTGGACTATCTTCCACATATACCATTGCATTTGTTTCTTCCTAATAGGAGACATGTGGTTTGTTGTTATTGGGTTCTCTTTTGGCTTCAAACTTTCTTCAGTGGTTTTGATGATACGTCATTATGGGGGGGCAATCTAGTCTTCATCTTTCCCTTCATTGGAGGGGTTATTATATTGTATTCTTATGATGGATGTAGTTCTTGTGGGGTATTGATGTTGAGACCTCCATACATCACTTCTTCTGTCACTTGTACATGATTTGCATTGCATCTCTTTTTTATTATGACATCTATTTTTTGGAGAGGAGTTTTGTCCCATTGGGTTTTCTCCTTTTCTCTATTTGTGAGAGATTTGCATGATTAGTTGTGCATGGGTACCTAACATGACCTCATTATTGGGACCCATATCATTTTCATATTACATCATTTGCATAATAACTACACTCCCTAAGTTGCACATATGGGGGGTGTTAGTGTGAATGAGGTTATTTCCTAACCAGTCATTAGTGATGACCTATTCACATGATAAGTTTACTTAGAAGTTAAGTTATCCTATATGTCATTTATAGAATTTAGTTATAATGAGGCCATGTCTCATTATTTACTTTTAGTCATTTTGGAATTTAATAATTACCTCATGCATTTAATAATTTACATTGAGCATTTAATGTTTGTATCAAGGGTAGTTATCATACCTCATCACACATTGCCTATATATACAAGGTGCTTGTACATTGTAAAACATCTCAGATAATCTAGATCAATATATATTATAAATTCAATGAATTCAATATCAATCTCATAAATGAATTTGATCAATATCAATTCTCAGTCTTCATGTAAGCTCAAGTTGCAACACTTTCTTGTGGATGGTATCTTTCTTGGTTGATCCATTGAAGACTACAACTTCATTTTGGTTCATTAATATTTCCAACAATTGGTCTCCCCCTCCATGTGATTTCCTTAAATTCAATATATATATATATATATATATATATCCTAGTGGTAACCCGAGTTTAGCAGGCATTGATGGTATTGGATAGGATAACACAAAATTGGTTCAATTTTTCTTTTCTAATTATTTGGGAACTCACTCTAATAATCAGATGAAATCTTGGGCTATTCTCTTTGCCCTTGAAAAATATCATGCTAAAGGGTAAAAAATAATAACTTGTGAGATCGATTTTATGGTGTCGGTCTCCCCTTTGAATAGTATAAATTTTCAAAATTCCTCTTATAAAATTACCCTAGTGGCTAAGAAAACTCTTTGTTTGATCATAAAGTTTGAAGTTATATCCTTTGTTCACATTCCTCAAAAATAGAATAGGGTTGTTGTCTGCTTAGACAATTGGGCTTCAAACTCGTGGGTGGTGAATAAAGAGATTTGGGTCAAGATAAATCTCATGTGCTTCTATAGATTCTTCATGAAGACCAAAAGAATTAATCTAAGTTGGATTGGGTTGATGATGATGAGGTGTGATTATATTTTTGGTTTTTCATGTTTCTTGTCAATTGATTATGTAGGCATCCTTGATGGATTTTCCTTTCACTATTTATTGTGATGATTATGGTTATATGAGAATATTTATGATACTCTTGTATTTAAATCTTTTATTAATATATTTTTTATTTTTTCAAAAAAGAAGAGTATAATAATTAATGATTAAAACTATATTTATAATTTGAAATCCATAAATATGATCAATGTCTTTTTTTCATTTTTGTAATTGTTAAAATATAAATATATATTTCTTATAGTGTATAATTATTAAAAAGGAATGTATACCTTTTATAGTCTTCTCACCATACAATATACACAGTAATCTATCCATATGAATTTTATAATTTATATTCAACGTCTTTTCCATGTTCTTAATTGCAATACAATATTATTTAATTTTGTTAAAAATAATAATTTTTATTAAAAAATAAAAATATAATATCTTATTACTTAGAAATAATAAAATTAATAAGCTTTATAAAAAACAGTGAATATGTCAAATAGGGTGTGGTAAAGTGGTTAGGTCATTTGATTATTATGATGTAAACTATATTTAAATCTTTAAAATTAAAATTTTGTATATTTAGTGAGATGTAGACTTATTTTTCAAATAAAAATAAACAAACAATACAATAAAATCAAATAAATTAAAATTAAAATAAAATAATTTGAAATAAACAAAAATAAAATAATTTTAAAATAGTTGTAAAGTAAATTAAAAAACAAAGTAAACAATATAAAAATAAGAGATATATTGTCTTTGGTTCTTGTCTTGATTAGTTTGTGTGTTTAGTGGAGATAAAAATTGTGAAATAGTAATTGTTTTTGTTGAGGACACAAGAATTGTTAGAATATATCTATTTGCAAATTTAAATAATTCCAAATCAAAGTGTCATTTAAATAGTTTCAAATCAAAGTCATGGCAAGGTGATTTTCAAACCACCGATGTGCTTGACCACATTGCATTTGGTTCATACGAGTGATTTGATATTTTAAATTGTAGTTGAAATGAAGGATTGCATAAAAAATGGTCCTATTGTAATATTAGAGTTAAATTTGACCTGAAATTAATGTTTGAATAAGACTTACATTATTAATATAGTTGAATTTTTATCATATATATTGTTTCTAACATGAACTAATGTGGACATATCATTCCACTACCAACAACACATTTATGGAGTTAGAAATTTGAGCTTTAGAATTAATGCTTGAATAAGACTTACATTATTGATGTAGTTTAAATTCTATTACAAGAATTTAGAGCATTGAAAATGTAACAAAATTTTCATTTTAATTTTATCTATGCAATATTTTTAACATGAATCAATAGGAAAATAGATAAATGTCCTTTCAAAATTATTAAATAAAAATTAATTATAAACTATACTATTATTGCTCAAGGTTTTTTATTCCAGATGATGATTGACTAAATAAATAAAAGATATTACATCCAATAGATATATTATTAAATAAAATAAATCTTAAATAAAATTAACATATCTATTTTTTTAAAAATCTGATGAAAATCATTTGACAAATAGACTGGGACCTAGCTCGATTGACTAAACATAATGGTTAAATATACCCTTGAATTAAACTTACTATTCCAACTATATAAAAATTAGTTTTATTGATCTCCAAACAGATAGAATTTCATGGGCTTAAATGCCTTGGAGTATACCCGCCAAATCATGGGAATCCACATCCTGAACTGAAGACTTTCTCACCTTCGGACAAAAGGTGAATATCCATAATAATCTCAATTTTGTCCCTTCCCCATTTTTCTGCCATAATTATCTCATTATATTGGTTTAGAATCTCTCAAGGTTTTTATGAGGCCACCAATCAAACATGTGTCAGCTATGGTAGCCAAGCCCATACCAGAGATAACTCTACTTTTCTGGATTACTTCTGTATACATTTCAAAGCTCTGTACATTATTAAGAGGACCCACAAAGGATTAAATATGTTTCTTCTAGAAAATAAGATGTCCGCCATGGCTTCCATTGGCTTTTATAACCTACTACAGTTATTGTGATCACACCAATAAGGTATTGTTAAATACAAATTATTATAATATCCCATGTTAAATCCTCTTCTTGGCGTTCTCTGAATAGCTGTCCTTTTTGTCTTAAATCTTGGTGTTTTATGAATTTCTGTCCTTTTTTGTCTTGAATTGTTATGGATTCACTGTAATGATGACTGCAGCTCATTGAGCTTTTGCTGAGCTGCTTTGGTTTGACTTGACTAGATATCTTTTGTGTTTCTGATAGAGAGAAATGATGGCCAAGAATGCTTCTGATACTGAAATGGCTGTTAGAGATCCTGCTGGCTCTGTATCCAATGATGACAATGGTTCCCACTTTAATATAGAAGAGCCCTCATCAGTGAAGCAGGATGAGGTGCAGGACGACCACCCAAAGAGTGCACACAGAGTTGGTCATGGTGGGTATCATTATGAATGTTCTGGTTTCTATAATTTATAGGTCAAAATGGACTGTAGGCCAAACAAATTTTGATTAGGATCAATTCAAGATGATTATTGCTGAATGTTTTTGGATTAGATTGTGTCAGTATTTTTGCATCAACATTTCGGATCACACCCTATGAACCATCATCATCAGGATGAAGTAGAGAGCATAAGGAAGAAAATCAAACCCTGATGCTCTCTACTTCATTCTGATGATGGATCACAGAGTGTGATCCGAAACGTTGATGCAAAATACTGACACAATCTAGCAATAGGATCTGAGTCTTTAATTTGAAAATAAGGTACCCAAGCTTTATTAGGTTGTCTTGTTATGAGATTTCAAGAACTGTAAATTGGGCTAAGTATTGGAAGGAGATGGTGAAAAGGGAGAGAGATTGTATGATCATAATATCCATATATTTATTTATTTTGTCTGTCTCTTTGACAAGTCACTGATTCTATATTGTAAAACTGTGTTTTAGATCCATGGTACCAGTTGGGTCTCTTGCTTGCTGTGAGTTTCAACTGTGGGTATATTCTGGGATTCTCAAATTTTATTATGAAGCCCTTGGGATGGATATGGGGGCCGCTCTTAATGGCTGTTCTGGCTGTTATATCCGTCTATGCAAATTGGTTGCTTTCAAAACTGCATATAATAGATGGAAGAAGGTTCATTAGATACAGAGATCTGATGGGTTTTGCTTTTGGTAAGTGTAACTATGGATACATGTTGGAACTTCGATATGTTCAGTAGTTCAATCATTTGAATGCAACTTAGATGTTCTGTAGTCAATTTCAAATAATTTTTTGAAAAAGGTTTGATGATGTGTATGTTTGGAATTTTGTATTACAGGAAAGGAGATGTATTATGTAACCTGGATTCTGCAGTTTCTTTTATTCATTTTGGGAAACATGGGATTCCTTGTGCTCTCTGGACGAGCTCTCAAGGTACTTCCAATAATTTTCTTTTTAATTTTTTAATGAAATAGAGTTATACTGGATTCAAAGAAAACTATTTTACTAATAGTCATCATGATTTTTTTTCTTAGAATTTTATTATCTTCAAATAAATATGTCAAACTGTCCCAAAAAAATTAATATGGGAGCATGTTATAAAGTCAGTCTGTTGAGTTGAGAAAATAGAAGAGATTGATCACATACAATATTTCAATATTAGGTGGAACAACACGTATTAGTTGGAGGAATTGGGTAACCCCTCTTATAAACTGCAGTGCACCTGATAAATATTTTTCATGTGGCCAGTGATGCTAGCCCTCCTATACCACAAGGATAGGGGGAGACTAGACCTCGTGACCCCTTGCGTGCAATAGAATGTTTTAACCAGTGAACCAAAGCCCCAATCCTTTTAGTTGTTATATCTTATTCTTCTTCTTTCAAACCAATTTCAACTTGACTTTGTTGTATTTTCCCCCCTTCCAATGGATTTTGTTGTTCTACCTCTCTATACATATTACCATCATCTAAATTTAACTCAGTGACTTTAAAGAAATGTTTCTGCAAATCTATATTCATTGATTAATGGTTCAAATATAATCACCTTATCTCCATAAAACATAAACTATTTCTTAAAAATCATAACTTTATTCTTTTCACCAAAAATTTCAAATAAAAATTAATCCAATCATCATAATTTTGATTCTTAACCAAAACCCTATTATAAAGCCATTTTAAAAACCTTGTTTCACCTTTTTGCTATTTTTAGTTGAATATAAAATCTTAATATTAATTTTTATTTTTTATTTTTTTTATAAAAAACCAAAAAGAAACAAAATTACATTAAAAAATGAGAATCTTAATCCTAATATTAATATTAGGTACCGGTGGACTTGTCTTTTACTTAACTCACGTCACTCTTTATGGAATAAAACTTCATTCAAACAATTTTTTTGTTCAAAGATACCTGACGTATACAAAAAAGACTTTGACTTAGCACCTAGGCTAATGTTTTTTTCACTATTGAACGGTGAGTCATTATAGTTGGCTAGTTTTAAATATTAAAAATAAATTTTGGTTTTTAAAAATAAAATAAGTATTAATCAGAAGTTTAAATTTTGATGATAAATATATTTTTTAAAATTTTAAGTTGTATTTTATAATTTCATAATTTATAAAATATGATTTGGTATGTTTTTTAAATAATTATATATGTACAATTTTTTAAATTTTAAGTAGATTGTAAAATTTTATTGTAGAAATATATTATATTGTTTTAATTTATAATATATACTATTTCATAAAGAAATATAATTTATTATTACATTTTTATGTTAAAAAGGTAATTTATAATGATAACACATAGAAGCATCAAATATGGTAAAAAAATGAAATACAATTATTTAGAGTCAATATTCATGTTTTATCAATATTTTAAAATATTTTATTTACTTTCATTTGTCAAGGTTTTTTTTCTATTGGTGCATCCTTTCTTTCTAAATTATATTAAAGAGGTTGTCTTTCATTTGTAAATGTCCAAATATAGTTGCACTTGTTTAATGATTTGATTATTATAACTAAATTATTGTAGAGCTTTATTTGTTGATATACTAGCTTATATATCTCTCCATGTATACTATATATTTTATATTATTTTATTTGATTATTGTAATTATTAATTATTTTATTATATTATTATAATATTAGTATATTTAATATTTTTTATATTAAATTATTCTTATTATTTTATTGTTATTAATTTTATAATTTTAGTATTAGAATTACTAAAATATTATTTCTTATTTATATTATTATTAATATTATATTTTTATTATTATGTTTTTGAAATTAAAAGTGGCAAATAAGGGTGTCGTCCCTTTAGAACAAGGCCCTACGGGCCAACAACTAAGATAATGAGAAGAGCAACAAAACAAGGGTGCAAGCCCTTAGAACAAGGCCCTGCAAGCCATCAACAATAGAAACCACCCTAGCAAAACAAGGGTGCAATCCCACTAGTACAAGGCCCTATAGGCCATTAACAGTAGAAACACAACAGAAACACAATAGAATAACAACTAACCCCTAGTCATAGAAGACTAGGAGTGACAAGACACCAAGGACCAAGAGCAATCTAAGCCAACAACAAACATAAAGCCCATTCTTGACACGAAAACCAAGAGCAACCGAATACATAGAATCAATAACCTACAGTAGCTAGACAGTAACAAACCTTCCAAACAAAAGGCCACAAACCGTCTGCAACAACGAACCTACAACATACCTTCCACTCAAGATAGACCAACCCATCTGCAACAACGGACTTGTAGCAGACCTTCCACTCAAGATAGACCAACCTGAGCCTAACGTAAAACACAACTTCAAGCCCTCCAACACACACCAACCGAACAAGGAAGCCAACTCAACCTCCGCCTCTAAAGGAGAGAGCTCCCCTCTAACGAAGAGGATCATATGCCAACAATTCCCACTGGACCTAGAGATCTCCAAGAACCCAATACTCCACCTCCATAGGAGTAGATCCCACCTCAAAAGGGACAACAGAAGAGAAAACCAGGAAAGGAAGCATCCACCCAAGCCCACAACACCCAACTTCACCTTGATAGAAGAGGAATGCACCTCTAGAGGATCAAGCTGTAGAAACAAGGAGGAAGCCACCACACCCGAAGAAAAAGTTACCATACCACCTTTTGACAAACCTAACAACGACCGCCACAGACCAACTCCAATCATAGAAACCATTCTATCCACCCCAAGGGGCAACCCACAAGCCAGGGGAGCCCCCACAACCTGCCATCCCACAACAAGCCACAAGGGATTCTTCTAGCCCATACCATTCAGCTCGACTGTTGGAAGAAGCACAACAACCATCCTCTAAAAGAGCCTTGACACCCACAACAATCGCTGAAAAAGCCACCAGACCGCCAATGAACGACCCTCACTGTCTTTAGAAACTGAACCAGGGACAACACCCTTTTTGCAGCAAACCAGAGCCATCACAGGCAAAAATTGACTGTCAGAGAGTCCAATTAGAATAGAGACCACCAACACCTCCCTCCAGAGAACTATGAGACCCTACCGTAGAGAAGTCCCGACACCATAAGGCAACATCAAATGCAAATGATCACAAGCATATCCACTAAGGGAAGCCACAACAAGGACCGAGCCTAGATGGTTACAAGAACACCATCTTATAGACAAAGAAATGAACAACAGTGGGTGTGGAGGAGGTCACAAAACTTTCACCCCAACCACCCCTCCAAAAATCTCCACCAGGCGCCATCACAAGGAGAGAACTCTAAGATGCACCTCCAAACACCAGTGTAGAGCAGCAACCAACAAGCAAAAGACTGGACCCAACCAAACAACAAGGAGAACCACGTCAACAATAGAGCCCTCACCAATACCATGAAAAGGAGGCCAGTAGGACCATCCCCCACCATCGAGCGACACAACAAACTGACCCAAATTATCATATCTAGCATCAACAAAACACTAGAGTAACCACACACCCAGACCTAGAACCATGCAAAGAGTGGAAACACCAGATCCACCAGCCATGTAACATGCGAAATCTCCAATGCCCACGGAGAACAAAGGAAATAGAGGAAATGTGCCCTCATAGTACACCAAAGCACACAAGAGAACAGGGGAAACGGAGAATAGAGGTCTACCAAGGCACACAGAGAACAACATTCCCTCACACTGCACCTCCAACCAAAAACAACACCCCGCAAGGGAGCCACACAACATCCCAAAATGAAGAATGGAGTGTAAGAAGCACACAACGCACTCTAGAGAAACCTGCACGATTGCAAGAGAGGACAACCCGTCCACAAGAGAATCACTCACAAGGAAGGGATCAAAAAGCCACACGAGTTCAACAAACCAAGGAACCACGTCATCTTTGTCTAAATTAGAGCCATCGCCATCCTCAATGCCAAGAGATTTCAAATTTGGAGCCCCACTCCTTTTCCCGCTTGACTGTTGCAGAGCCATTAGGGGAAATAATATGTTATTATTAATATAGAATATTAATATTATATTATTATATAATTATTAAATTAATAATATTATATTATTTTATTAATATTGTATTATACATTTAGGGTTATGGTTAGGTATAGGGTTAGGGATATGTTTCATGTTCAACTAAGGTTAGGGTTAGGGTAGGGTTAGGGTTAGGATTGGGGTCAAGATTTGAGTTAGGATTAGGGTTAGGGTTAGTTTTAGGGTTATGATTACAATTAAGGGTTTAGTGTTTTGCTTCAGTTTAGGGTTACAATTAGGGTTAAGGTTAGGGTTAGATTTAGAATTAGGTTTTAGGGTAATGGCTAGGGTTAGGGGTTATTTTATATTTAGGTTAGGATTGGGGTTGGGTATTAGGGTTAGAGTTAGGGATAGGGTTATGAGAGTTAATGTAGGTAAATAATGAAAGAAATATTTAAATTGATAACAAAGGGTGCAAATTTCAATGATAACAATGAGATAACATTCAACTTGGCACTTATGTTCATGATAGTATATTATACATTATATCCATCTAGTATAACATTAATTCTTGGATAATTATCATAGCTAAATCCTCACTTAAAGTAATATCATTGAATTATTTTATTTATAATATTATATAGGTACTTTACAATTCCTCCAAATTGTCTTGTTGAGGAAATGCCAAAATATATTCTAATGTTCTCACTCATGTCCCTTCAATCTATTAGAAAATTGCATTGGTTGTCTTCCTTTTCAACTAGTTATATTTTGATGTAGATATAGATCTAATAACCCACTTAAGTACTACCAAACTAAGAAATATGACAATAAAACTAAAAAAAAATAGAAAATAACACATATAAAATAAATTACATAAGTGTAAAAATTTACTTCATAAAACAAGGTGTAGGGTTAGATTGCAATAGTTTAGATTGTTATATTTACAATTGTAAAAGATAAAAACATATCAAATCAAGATATGATTCATAATACATTCCAAGGATACATAATTATACACATATTTGGTCAAAATAGAACCTATAGAATCTCCTATATATTGTGATGGCCCTCTTAATTTGGAACACCATGAGAATTTCAACAAGTATCAACTCAAGGTGGATCAATATAGACAAATTATTTGGTACACACTAGGGACAATTTTGCACTAACCATGATTTTTCTATTGACAAGTCCAAGTTAGATTAACACTCAAAGCATATAGTTATACAATAGTCCTATGACTAGGTGGATATCCTAGGCATTCAAATATTTGAATTTAGAAATTTAAACTAGGGACAAGTTTTCTTCCTCTTAAATAAATACATTCAAAAATCATAGAAACTCAATAGCTAGTGAATTTTAATGATAATACAAATATATCTAAGCCTAGATGAATCCATTATATAATTAATGAGTATAGAACATTATCATACCAGTACTACATAACTTTAACTAGATAAACATAAATATAAATATTTAATAAGATCCTTCTTTGAATAGATATGCAAATAATTTCATATTATAACAGTTTTAAATTATCACAAAACCATATAAAGGAATTATTCAATCCAACTAGAATGAGAAAACACAAAATCTACCCCTAGACACACAAAAGGAACCTAGAAAATAGAGAAAAATCAAATAAATTGCACAATATTTTTGGTTTATACATGATTATGGATGAGTTAGGCATGCTCTTCCATGAAACACCATAAGTAACTTATTTATGATCTTAATTCTCAAAAATAAGGGATGAATGGTGATTCATTCTTTGAATTGTTATGGGTACTTTATGAGACTTT
>VDFB02148700.1:0-19879 GCA_007258455.2 Sequoia sempervirens | reverse complement strand
TTTTTATTGTTATTTTGGCATTTTTCTCTTCATAATTGAATGAAACATACATCTTAAGAAAAATTAGGTTCCTCCATTTGGTTGTTCCTATTTGGGGGAACCTAGTTTTCTATGTTTCAAATGTTCAACCTCATAAGGGACAAACCAAAATGTACCTTGGCACTAATTTCTCACAACACGACATAATCAAATACACACTAGATGGTCTTCTTTACATTGTTGAAAGAATTAATGACAAGCCTACAAATGGGATATTAATTGATCTCATGTGTGTAGAGAATGTGATCACTGAGGAATTCTTATTTTTCCATGAACTTTATCAATATTCTTATGAAAAAAAAGCATGGATCAAAACACATAATGGTTCTTCTTGCCCAATGATAAGTTCAATCACTCTTGCTTTAAAAGTTGGACTAAAATAATTGAATGTCTCATTATCCATCATCTTGTCATTAGACTAATTTTGTGTGAAGCCTGGTTATCCATGGCTATGATCCATGGATGTCATCCCATTGGTAGTGCACAAATGCTTGAGATTTCCATTTGGAAATGGCATATTTACTATGCATCATAGTAGCTTTAATCTTGTGTCTTCCTCTGGGAACTTTTCATTAGATTTATTTTGGCCTTAACCCATTGAACCTATTAACCCTTGTGAGGAATTATTTTTCAAATATTATAAAAGGTTCAAAGGAAAAGATAATAGTATAATTATCCCTTAGCAACATGCCTCAACCCATGATTGAGCCTCCTATCATTAATGAAACCATGATTGAGCCAAAATCCCTTCCAAGTAACCAAGACCAACCCATGACAAATCCTCTACCTCTTTCCTATAAAAAACCAAGAGATAACCATATAAGTATCATTGTGCCTCATAAGATTAAAAATATTTATAAAGCTAAAGAGAAAATGGTTGATAAAATTTCCACGGTTTCTTCCATTCCTCCCTTGAGGGAAGAAAATATACCTATGGTTGATAAACCCACTCCTACACAATCACAACTTGAAAATTGTGCAAAAAGAAATAAAAATGCTAAAGAGTGTAGGAAAAGATTTTGTGCTATTGCTTGTCTATTAGAAGAAAAGAAAAAATCAAAAAATCAAAATCAATTACCAATTGAGAAAAAGCATGATGATTCTCCACCATCGCCGCAACAAAATTAACAAACCTCCATGGAAATTGTCATTAAGATTCCTATTATGATTAACCTGGATGATGATTATGAGATTGCTAAGATTGATGAGGAAGTTCATAATGAATTGAATTTATTATTTTCCTCTTCAATGAGCTTAGATGATAACTACTATGATGATCCTCATAAAAAGAGTGCCTCACCATGTTTTGAACCTGGTGATGCTCCTAGTACAACACTTGTCATTGTCCCTTTAGCTAGTTGTCTGCCTTTTGTATATGATGAACAAGATTGGGATGTTGATGACCTGCTATAGGTTGACTCAAATGTTCACGACATACTAGTATTTTCTTTACTTTCTTTTCATTTTCTTTATGTTCGTAATGTGATCCCCTGTATCATGCTACTTGGAATATCTTTATATGTTTGAGAGCCTTGTCACTCCATTAGTGAAAGGATACAAAGGAAGTGAATTTGTCATGATATTCTTCTATTTGTACCTTCATTCTTCTATATTTCATACACCTTTATCTTTTCTCTTGTATTGTGTTTTCCTTTTGGAGATGACACAAGGATTTGAGACATTTAGGTATCTTCCATGTTGACCCAAAATATTTTCTTTGTTTTTGTTCTATATGTGTCATTCTTCCTTTGTGCTCATTGTTCCATGATCCATTTAGGGAATGATGATGAGTCCAAGCTCAATTATATCACTATAGCAAAGACATACACTGAACCCAAATCCATTGATCCCTTATGTGTTATCTTAGGACTGCATATGGGGGGAAACCCCCTTTCATGATGTAGATCTACTTGGAACCATATGTTTTACATAGGGATTTATGAATAAAGCTCTCATGTATTGGCAGTTATCATTTTTCTACGTTAAAGTAATTGCAATTAGCATGGTGTTTGGAAATTTCTTTAAAGTAGTGGCATATATGTTCCCACTCATTGTTTGCTTCAAATTTTGGACTTCTTACTTCACATGATGTGTCTTATTGGTGGTGACATTGGGTTTGATGTCCTTCAAGAGAGTGGCATTTCTTGGCATATAACATTCCTCTTAGTGGTAATGCTACAACTTACATTCCCTAAGTTGTGAATCTTTTATCCTTGACTAGTCCTCTCTTGGTGACATTAAGCACGATGTTCCCTAATGTGAGACCTTTCATGAACTAAGCAAAACCCCTTTTACTATCTTGAACCTATTGTACTAAAATATTTTTCATGGCCACCAAGCATAACACAACTTTCTTGCCAGTGGAGCCTTTTTTTTTCATGAATGTCTAGCATAACATAGCTTGCTAGCCTTGTCAAACCTTTTTTCCATGGTTCCTTATCAAATTTATTAAGAGGTATAACTTTTGGTATGGTTGATGTATGGGAGTTTATAGACCTGGCATGACTTTCCCATTAACCACCTTTTTGGGGCTCACCTAGTGGACACCAGATTTCACTAGCCCTCATGAGTATAGTTTGTTTGCATAGTGGACAACAAGTTTTCACTTGTGAACATAGTTTATGGACAACAACACAACCATGTATATTCCACCTTTTATTTTCTTTCTTTTCACATTAATTTTGATATTACATGATTGCCCATCTTATGTTGCTACCAAAAGCATGTGTCCCTTTGTGTTTATGTTGGTTTGCCATGGGATATTGATCTTGGGGGCTTGATCATCCTCTTTGATCTTTGTCATCCTATCCTGTCAACATTTGTACACTTGGACCTCTCTTGAATTATTTGTATACTTTAGTGTGAGTTTGAGTGTAGGGATCATCCTCTCACTAACATGGAGGCTAAATATACCATTAGAAAATGTATATCTTTATATTTTAACATTATATTTATACTCTCCTAATCATTTGGACTTAATTAAGCCTCTAATTAACCTAATTTTTCATTTAAAAGCCTAATTAATTTCATTTTCCAAAAGGGGAACCTGCATTAGACAATTGCAAACATCAAATTACACATCTTGGAAAATTTGAGTCCTAGATTTAGGGTCGAGGACTCATTCACCCAAAGGAAAATGGGCCCTCCTTAAGTTTAGGACCCCATCTTTTAATACAATTTTGTGGTATTTTAATGATTCAAATTCAAATTGTAATTTTTAGCTTTTGATGTTTAATTGTTAAGAAATTAGAAAATTACTTATAAATACATGTCATTTTTATCATTAAAAATGTTACAATTTTTATGAGAGAATTCCTATAGAAGTATTATTATCAAGAGTATTCAAGAGTAGATTTATAGGTCTTCTACATCAAGAATTAAGATCAAGATCTTCATGTCAAATTTATTTACATTCATGCATGTTTTTGGAGATAACATTGTGATGTAGGTTTCAAGTTTTCAATCATCAAATCAAGTGTCAAATCAAGCATCCAATCAAGCCATTTCATGCAAGATCTAATCTTTGGAGTGATGTGTTGGAATTTAGTCCTCTAAGGGAAACCATTAAATGGTTTGGTGAGTTACAACAAGCTAGTGTTCATTGTAATACCCCTCATGTTGTTGTTACTCTTTGATACTCTTTGATACTCTTATTTGTTGGTTTGATACTTGGTTTGCGATGGTGATTAGTTCACTGACTTGGTTGTGTGTGGATTCATAGTTTGGTTGGTTTGCTAAACTTGACATTCTTATGATGTTTGATGATACATTATGTGGTGGTTATATTATTTGCTTATGCTATGGTTTTCCTTAATAATATATGTGGTGATGTTGTGATTCTATGTTGCTATGGTTTTTGATGTGTTTGTTAGCGAGTCTTGGTGAAAGGATGAAGTGGCATCACTTGCTTGCGAGCGACCTTCTACCTTGTGATTTTCTTTCATGGTGTGTCTGCAATGGACATTTACATGTTACTTGGCATTTGATTGTATGCAGGTATTGCAGGAATAAAGTTTCGATTCCACTTGCTTCGACAAGACAAGGCAAGCATTAAATTAACCAAATGGGTATGATGTTGAAAAAGGGAGTTGATAAGGAAGTGTCCCCATCCCAAGTCCGTCACCTCATTGTGAGTCTTGTTGTGTCATGGTTTTGGCTTTGTCCTTGTCTCTGTAATGGTTGTTGTTGTTTATTTATTTTAATTATGGTTAGTTGTATTAATTTATTTACTTTATATGGAATAAATTAATGATATTTTGTGGATATGATTAATTGTGAGTAATTGTAATTTTGAATTTAAATATTTTAAATTAAAAGTTATTTAATTAATTAAAAGGTGTAAGTAATTAATTTAAATAAATAATGTTGGTGATAATTATAAATTATCTTTTTCAAGATATTAAAATTAGAAAATCAGAAGAGAATATCTTGTGAGGATAATATCATGTGAAAATAATGAATCTTTAATAAAATCTGTGAGATAAGTGTGAGCTTTTAAAAGCAAGAAAAAGAACCAATGGATTTTGGGGAAAAAAAAGAAAAAAAGAGCTTTATTTATTTATTTATTTATTGTGAGAAAAGGAAGTTTTCTACACACATACAGAGAAAAGTTTTTGGTTTTTGGTCTGAAAAAGAAAAAAGATAGGTTTTTGTGCTTCTTTGTGAAAATTGTTCTGTAAGAAAAGAATAGCATATTGATTCAAAAATTAGTTGAAAGGAATTTGAGAAGGATATACAGAGGAAATATGGTTTTGAAAGAGGAGGAAGGGTTGTCGTGCTGTTGGATTCAACATCAAACAAAGGACTCCAGGTTCTTTTAAATTTATTATTCCATTTGATTTATTGTTTTGTAAACAAGAATCTTGGCTACCATATTTGAAAATACATTTCTTTGTTTTTGAAAGAGGGTTCTGTGATTGAAATATTTTTCTGTGCTAAGCCTTTGAATCTTTTGCAGAAAATTATTAAGAAACCTTATGAATTTCTTCAATTAATCTAGTTGTTAAATTCTTGTTTTGTAAATAAAATCAATTTATTGTGAAAACTAATTGCATGCCCTATTTATTGTGTTATGGTGGAAATTGATCTGTTGTTCATAAAGGGAAAAATGGGTTTTCTGAGGACAGAAACTACCAAGTTGTAACAAAGAGAAAGGACTAAAAAGTCCAACAGTAAAAAAAGGCTGCAAAAAAGGAAAAAACCAAAAAAAGCAATAGCCACCCGCAAAAGACCAGGAGGGTCAGACAAAAAGCCAGCTAAAAAGCCAACAAAAAACTAGCTCCAACTAACCCAGAGTCTTCAAAATAGACTCGATCTTTGCCTCTACGTTCTGCATGTCTTGAACACCCTTCTTGAAGGTTTGAATCATCTACGGTGTAGGAGGAGCCTTCCTCTTCAAATTAGCTTTGGTTCTCTTTGAAATACCAACATCCTCATCCTGGTTTTTATTATTGACCTCATCTAGATCAACCACCAAAGACCCCTGTTGAGCTTTGTCCAATTTTTCAGTCATAGCATTGATGATGATGGCATTGTGTCTTGCCATCCTATTGTTCTGCTTAGCTATAATTTTAATAGTATTTTTCATTTTATCCAACTCAATTTCAACCCTTCCGTCCATGCCCACTTGGTTCTGGGTTTCTTTACTGGCACCATGATCTTTTCGCTCCACCTCTTTCTTACCAAGCATTGTAACCTTGGCTCCCATTTCTTCCAGTTTACTTTGAAGGGCCCAATTTTTTATTTTTAGCTCGTTGATTTCATGAAAGATCCATTTCAAAATTTTGAAATGGTCAGCAACATTATTCCTAGCTAAACCCAAGACATCCACATTGGGTTCCCTTTCTAGGTTGAAGCAAGTTTTAGTAGGGTTAGGGGTTACAGGGGAACTAATTATAGCATCTTTGTCCAATGATAGGGAAGCAAAGGATGAAGTATTGTTCACACTAGAATCCTCAGAATCAAGAGAGTCTTCAGAGTACAACACAAGGTTTTTACCTGGTAGATTCATACCTACACTTCTGGTTTTAAGGGTAGAACTTCCCGGCTTAGGCGCAATGCAAGCTTTCACAGAAAGGGGGTTAAGGATTATCTTACCAATTTGGATAGAGGAAGGGCTAAGGACCATCCTAATCGGGCTCAAATTGGGAAAATTCCCTGAGTAATTGGGTTCGATATCATTCTCCTTAGAATCAGGAGGGGCTTCCAAATTAGCAGGGGCATGCATATTTTGGTAATGTTCAACAATTAACCTAATCAAACCTGTATACAAAATAGGATATCTTTTTTGGGTTTTTCATGTGATCATCCAGACTTTTTTTCAAAGAACAGAGAAGATAGTAGGGAATAGAAACCTTGACCTTATAGAGGAAATGGTTAAGTAGGGAAAAGTGATATCCATAGACCCTGGTGAAACGACCATCCACAGTAATGTACTCCATGATAACATGAAGAACTTTTCTCTAGAGAGATTTTATGGTATCGACTTCGAAGTAGCTGTTAGAAATTTTCACCAGTTTGATCTATTATTCATATTGTGTATTTTATTTTTGTGGTAGAATATATATATATATCTATATCTATATGTATATAAATATATAAAATAATATATATATATGTATATAAATATATATATATATATATATACATATTCTTATGAAACCTATCTCTATTGTTTTAAAAAGAACAAAACTATATATATATATATATATATGTGTGTGTGTGTGTGTGTGTGTGTGTGTGTGTATTATTATTGTGTGCGGGGTTTTGACACAGGCATTGAATAATATATATATATATATATATATATATATATATATATATATATATATATATATATATATATATATATATATATATATAATATTTTCAAATTTTGTGTTTTGTTTGGAAACCCGAAATTTAATATAATTTTTTTTCAAAAATTTAATTATATTATATGGGGGTGGATGAAGATTGACCAAAGCCGTTACCACGACCCTGTGGGGGTATGCGTGGCACCAGCTACTGATGGCAAGGCCCTACTTTGAACAGTAGATGTGGGACACAAACTCCCCAATGGGAGTCGCAATACCACCAGGGCAGTATAATTTTAATTCAATTTTTTTTAGTTCACGTTTCATTTTAAAAGTGATTGTTAGATATGTTTTATTTATGAATATATATATATATATATTAATATTGATATTAACATTAATATTAATATATATGTATATATGTATATATATGTATATATATTGTTGTATTTTGTAGTGAGTTCTTTTAATTATTTTTATTAAAATGATTTAAATAGATGATTTATATATATATATATGGTGGTAGATATATATATGCTATAGTTATGAATTTAATTGGATAATTTTAAAAGTTGCAATAATATGGTGTAATCGTGCAAATTAGAAATAAACTTTGTGAGTTAAATTAAATAGAGTATTCTCGAGTATTTGATTTATTTATTTGGTGAAATTATTGTTGATGGAAATTTATTATATGGCATTGTTTTTACGTAATTGTTTTACTCTCGAGATTATTCATTGAATCAATTATGGTTTTCTCTTTATTGGATTTGTGTCATACGGGAAAACCCTTGTGTTAGTCTATCCTTCAATAGGAGTTTGAGTTGTTGGTTAGGGACTTCCAGAGGTGGGGATATTGATGTTTATATTTGATCTTGTAATTTGACATTTGGTTTATGTTTTGACTATGGTTGTGATTTGAGTTTACACATGGATTGTTTTGTTTTATGGATGTGTTTCATATGATTTTGGCAAGATGGTTATGCCTCACGGATGTTCCGTTTGTTGGTTTAGTGTTCTTGTTGGTATAATCCCTTGGTGTTAGATTTTATGGTTTGGGTGTCTAGGGAGAGTGGCTCTAAGTGGGGGCTAGTGCACAAAGGCGCTGTTAGGGTAACCCATGTAGAGTTAGAATAATAAGTGATAACCTAAGTAATTTAATTAGGGAGTGGGTAGTTTAACATTAATAAGATAATTATGGATGCCTCGTCCACCTATTAGTGCTATCATAGACTAAAGGTGGGCCGAGAAGGCCGTAGTTTGCATGATCATTTCATCATCCTCACGAGAGGTTAACGATTCCACATGAGTAACCCTATGGAGTGGCACCTTGAGATAGGCTTTCAGGAGAACCATAGATGGAGGTGAAACCTTGTGATAAGTTGTCTGGATAATCCATGTAAGGCCATGTGATGAAACTCTCCTCTAGAATTCCATTTGAGTTATGTTATTGAAATCCTCTAGAAGTGGTCTATTGTCATGTCTTTTGGCGATTTATCATTGTTTAGTTTTGTGAGTGGTCTTTTGATATTATGTTATCTTGTTTGGAGTTAGTCTTGTGTTACTATTTGGAGGTACTTGGTCGGGGATCCTTCCTTGTTTACTCCTAGCAAGGGGGTGGTTGGGTGGAACGTGCTACGCACCCCATTGGGTTCCCTTGGATGCAATTGTACCATTCATTGTAGAGTTTTGTAGATGTTGTTGATCTAGGATTCATATGTTACTAGATGTATATTTGTACTAAAGATGTATTTTATTTATGGATGTATCACTCCCACGTGTGTTGGGAAGACTTTGATGTAATTGTGTATATGTTTTCATTGTGATGTACTATTAGACTGATGTAATGTATTATCATACCATGTAATCATTTGTGAACTACCATTTTCAAAGACTGTTAATGTTATGTTGTATCTGTGGAAATGTGTATACATAATATCTTCGTGATTAATTTATTTTTTATTTTCATGTATGGTTTTATATGGATTATTCTTATTAATTTGGTTATCGTTAATGGATGTTTTTAAATGGTGATATGTGAATGAATGGATACATAATTGAATATTTAATGTTTAATCTATTATCTTTGTTATGGGTTAGTTTGGTAATGTCACCTTGTGTACCCCAAGGGATTTAGTTGTGAAACTTAGAACATTGTTATGTTGGAATACTTAAGTACATTCCTTATGTTCTTTAAAAGAAATTTGTTGCATTTTTACTTCTTCCTTTGGGGTTTGCACGACGGGGCGTTACATTCATTCATCATTCCTTCCATTTATGATTTCATTTCTTTATCAAGGTTTAATTACCAAACTAGAATTTGACCAAGGAAAATCCATATTCTTAAAAAAAAAATTCCCTCTCTTTGTCTGTGCAAATTTGCAGGTGAAGAAGGATTGAAGATTGATGAAAAGTGCAATTTTGCAATGTTGTAAAAGTTGTCACCAAAGTTTTCAATACATCAAATATTACTTGCAATATTTATTGCTGACTTTTTGATAGTGATATCCAAAGAAATCAGATGTACAAATATAGGAGCAGAGGACTGTGAAATTAAATTTTGGACCTTTGTAGTAGGACTCATTTACCCTAGGGTGAATCTATCCTAGGAGGACACTCAACAACTTTTGGGGACTAGTACACATCAACTAACCCTTCTCAGATCTATCAGAATTTTGGTGTTTGTGATTTTATTATGTTTTTCATTCATGATTTAAGTTTCACATTACATAATTGAGTTCATTTAGTATTTTTAGTTTTTCTCCCATAAGTGCATTTTAGGCATATTTACCCTATCTTTTCATAAGGAAAAATAGAAAAATATCTCCAATAGGGTTGACTCACCTAAGGGTTGAAATTCAATCCTACCTTTGGGGATCTCTTTTTCCTAATGAAATTGATAGGAAGATACATGCATACATTCTTAATTTACCCATTTTTCCATCACCTACATTTTCTTTCATTTCAAGTTTTAGGAGATTTTTGTTTAAAGGCAAGAAGAGAAATAGTAGAAAAGTGGTAAATATTTCCTTTGAATCAATTACCCTTAAAAAAATATTTGAATTTTGAAACATTTAAGGAATATAAGAGGGTTGAGATGATGATTCATATTTGAGAGTATTGGATAAAAAAAAATGCTTTAAATTATTTAAGTGAGTTCATATTCGTCTAAAATATAAAAAATACTCAAATATATATTTTCTTAATGTAATGAATAATTACATTAATTAATATAATTTGAATCTCATCATCACCAAATTGATGATTATTTTTACCACATAAAGATTAGAAGTGATAGACATAATCATTTATTAGCTCATTAAATTTTTGGGTGTATTTGGTAAAATCATTCATAGTTATATTGAAAATCATATTGATGTGGAAATGCTTTATGAAATTTATGGGTAAACCGTAAAAACAAAATTTAACCTATAGGTAAATAGAAAATATTACATAACATGAAATATCTTAGTTATATAAAAAAATTATCTAAAAAATTATTATCAAATAGAAAATCCATACATGTAATAGAGAAACTTGTAAATGAACATTTATATCTATTTTTCCACCAATAACTCAAACCTTGATGCCATAAATCCTATAGGAAATACATATGTAACAACCTCAAATACTAATGGTATATAATATGGATGATTGTAGGTGATAGAATAATATTTATTATCTTTTGTTTACTTTGTAAAATTAGTCATTTCTTTCAATAATATATGCATGGTAGAAGTATAGATAAGGGTAGTAGTATTAGTATATGAGGCCATGGAAAAAGTGTAGTAAGCTTGTGAGGTAAGGGATGAGGACCTAACCAGGGAGGGATAAACAATGTTATAAGATAGGTTGGGCATGAGGTGAGATGGAGAAATATTGTGGTCCATAGGTTGGGAATGAGGCATTACATGAAACAAAGTTGAAAGGTATAGCATGGATGTAATGATGTAATTTAAGTGGAATTCTAGATTGGATGGAAGCATTAGAGGTAGGTATAGTGAATGGAGTAGAATGGTGAGTGCAACTATAGTGAGTGATAGAGAAAACTTGGAATATATAAGAATTAATAGCCACATAGAGGGAATAAGGGTGGTGTCAATGGGTATGGTATAGGTAAGATCAAAACTAGGTGTATCAACTTAGGTGGTAGAACCCATGGATATGCTAGCAATAAGGTTTTCAAAATTAGAAGAACATTGGGGATGAGAGGATGCACCATTAGAAGAATCCAATAACAAACCAGAATCATGGAGGGCGCCCGTGTTGAATGAAAATATTCGGTAATATAATTCAACATTGTATTTAAAATTAGAAAAAAATAGTAATATCAAATTAGAAAATGAAACCCTAGAGAGTAATCCAAGTGTAAGTAGCAAAATAAAGGTCACATAATGCATCATTAATCTTGAAAGGGAGGATACAACACTAAAAATTCAATAAATAGGAACACAACCTTAATAAAATCTAAAAATTATAATAGATAATATAGATCTAGATATGTTAATAGAAAATTATGATCAACCATAGAGCAAAACCATATGGGGTGTAGAAATGTTAGGTTCACCAAAACCATAAGAGAATATTGCCCCTTAGAAAATGTCTAGGCTACTTAAATGAATTCAATCACTAGAAGTACATAATTTAACATAGATTTAAATAAATTAGGGTTTTATAATTGAATGAAAATAAATGTATTGAGTAAATATGGGAATAATTATACTCAACTCTCAATTTGAAGATGGAAAATGGAAGCAAAGAAGTGTACATGATAAATTTACCAATGTTTAGAAATCGATGTCTTTGGTATGCTCAAAATTCCTTAAAACTTAATCTTGAGTGTATTAGGGTCAATCCCAAGTAATGCATGTATGTCCTCTAATGTGAGGACCTAATATAGTAGACAACAAACTTATGCAACATGATTTATTATATCTTTGATTTTGAAATGTAAGGATGGTGGTATTGAAGATTCCTTCATGGAAGCAATAGACTTGAGAGGATTGAGGTCTCTTGTTTCAAGCCCCTTCATGGATTAGTTTTATTGCCTTGGGAAAATATTTATAGCTAAAGTGTATACAAGGTGTGCAAATGACATATATACAAACTTAAATGCACTAACTTCCATTTAAGATTCAAGTCCAAATGTTCCTATAATGCCATTTCTTTGATTGACCATTTGAAATAATAGTGTATTGAACTTCTTTTAATACCAATTCATAATGATAAGTCATACAAAATATATACAAAGTGGCTCCCAATAGCTAGTAGAAAAAGCATGAGAAGTTGATAATTTAAGTTTGAGGATTTTAATATTAGAGTTAAATTTGAGACCCTTGAGATGAATGCATGGTAGGATTTTATTAAGAGAAGGAAATGGAAATTTGACATTAAGAACATGTGTACAAAAGTCTAGGTTGATACTCGATTGAAATACAAATGAAATTATGGTAAGAATGAACCTCTAGAAATATGTATAAATGAAAGTAAATGAGGATGAGATAGAAATAGATAATAAGCCAAACTTAACATAAAAAAATACTACTTGTTAATGTATACTTGTATAAATTATTTCAGACATAAAACTAAATAAAACCTGACATATATATATAGATGTTACAATCACACTTTTATAATTTTTATACATGTAATTATGCACTTTTAATATTCTTATAGAATCTAAAACTGTTTAATAGTAATTTAACTTATAATACTTATTATCAGTAATATAAAATTTATACTAATTCACAAAAACTATGTCTTTGTTGTGCTGGACAGAAACATTCTTTTCAATAAAAATAATAATTCAGTAGTCGCATTTGTATTCATATTTTTTTGACAATTTGAATGTATCTAAAAAACCAAATCGTGGTGCGAGTTCAACATAGAAAATCACCTTTCCTTGTTTGAATTATGAATAGCACCGCATGTAGGGGAGAATTTTGCTGGTCGGTACAGTGATATTTGGTAGCCACATTCACAAACATTGGACTCTTATCAAAAGTATTTCAATTTCATTTCCAGAAGCTTCCATATACCGACATAACAGTAACCTATTAACCCAGACAGCATCCCATAAATGTATATTAGACACTTATCTTTTTCATAGAAAAAAATATACTTCCCTCCCTCCTGTTAGAAGATGGGTTCATGCAATACAATATAATTAATTTCATAGAACAAAATCCTACTAAATATAAGGATAGATCAAAATATACTTAAATCATACCGAATATAAATATGGAACAGTGATTTATAGATCTTATTTTGATGATGAAATTAATTTCATCTGAAGTAAAAATGGTAGAATGAAGGCCCCCGGTCTAACAAATACAACAGAAACTTTGATTCTCCTCATTCCAAACTTGCCAGACTTGATCAGGAGGAGCCCTAAGAGGATGGTACGTAGGCCATGGCATATCTGATTTGCTTGAACATGCAAAGCATCCACAACATTCTCGAGGTGGAAATGATGGGACATGCATCATGCATGGAGGACACGTAGGACAGTATATAATCTCGTGACGGATCTCTACTGGCGGTGGTGGCAGCGGTGGCAGTGGCGGCGGTTGTGGAGGAGGCGGAGACTCAATCAGTGGTGGTTGTGGCGGTGACGATGATGGTGGCGGGGGCGGGGGCGTGGGCGTGGGCGTTGGTCGAGGGGAGGAGGTGGTGGTGGTGGGAGCAGTTGAGCGCACTTGAATTTCTTTCTTATCTCTTTAAGAATGCACTCTGGATCTGCATCACCAACCACAGTTAAGGTCTTCTCCTTCATATTGATTGAAATCATATCTATTCCTGCAATCAAACCATAACCCAGAAAGAACATCAAACAATATTGCAAGAGAGAACTTGTAAATAATGGAACTTTTTGCAAGAGGTATAAGATGAAATGTGAATCCTTTGATATAAGTTACAATCTGATCAGACATTTTGGAAAATAAACAGTATGCAGGATCTAAGACCCAAACAAGTTAGAGAGAAAGGAAATAAATAATAAATTAGGATTATAACCATATTTTTTCGTTTGCTTTCTAAAGAGTGGAAATTGAATAAAGGGTAAATTCCAAAATTTTCTTTATCCGTTTTAGATTCCAACAATTTGAAAAAAACAAATAAAAATTAAAAAACCTGGAAGATTTAGACAGATAGAACTCGATCAAAATGAGGAGGAAAGATAATTGCTTGAATGTCAATATTATCAAAATTTTCGGCAATTATAAAATATAATTTATTTATTTATTTTTAAAGAAAATGTATCTTCTACAAAATAATTAAAATATTTTAAAACCATTACAAATTACAAAGTGAAGAAAGAAGATTTTTAACTTATGAAATTTAATATAACGAGAAGATAAAACAAACTCCTTCACAGTTTCGTTGGACATCCCAAAAGTGGACACATCAAAGTAAAACTCAAAAGAGATTATGCAAGTTTATTTTCTCCTTTCAAAAACAAGTTAAATAGAGAATTCATCAAGGATTAAACTTAAACGTTTTCATCTTCCATATGTACATTAATATACGAAGTTCTGAAAATAAAGTGTATTAGAAAGAGTCTTAAAAGGTGTCTCTTTGGGAAAGAAAAAGGTTGACAATAGAAAGATTTGAAGATTTAGGTCCTAACTCACACAAAGAATTTGCCATAGCTTTTAATTCCTTATAAGGAATGTAACTAAGTTAAAACTAAGAAAAACTTTCTCATTAAAAAGATAAACCAACTTCATTTTGTTTAAATCCTTACTACGCAATATGTTTGGAGTTGAAACAAGAGTAATTTGACATAACAACATTGTACCATCTATTCTTGTGATAGACTGCAAGGCAATTCTCTTGCATTTGTAGCAGTCCATATCCACCCTCATAACGGTTGTCTGCAATGTCAGATCATACAGTACCCCGTGAGATTTAAAACTTGTCCTCAGCAATACTTTTAAGAAAAGAAGCTTACAAGAGACAACGTCCTTACGTTAGACATCTTGGGCAATCCTCCTGCAAGCCTATCTGCCTGATCGGCCTGTTATTATTCCTCGGATGGGAAAAGGGTGCAAATTTAAGACCTTTCTCCCACGTCTATCTTCTAAATATCTCCGTCAGATGACGCATAACTTCCAATCAGGCTGCACGCCTTTGGGGACTAAAAACAACGGGTCGCATACGGGAGTTATACAACACTAATAAAGCAACGAACTGAAAAAAACCCACACCAGACAAGAAATATAGATTGGGTGGATAACGTAATTTCAGAAATAATCTCAAACCACTAAATCATGGGTTGGTATGGACCGTAAGTGGACCGCAATCTATCGTGCGTATGAGTTATGAGCATCGTAAGTTTTGGAATCATCTGCCCATCAGACTCCACAAAATTTAACCAGACTTTAGTTTCCAAAATCTCACTTAAGCTGTAGTCTAGGTCATTCGGTTTAATCAAAGAACATGAACCAAATTCCTTTTTGTTTAGGTCCTCTTACAACCTTAAACAAGACTAATTTGGTATAACAACATTATACCATCTATTTTGCGACAGAAAGCAAGGCAAACTGTCTTGCATTTCTAGCAGTCCATATCCACTCTCATAACAGTCGTCTGCAATGTCGGACCATATATTACCCCATAAGATTAATAATTTGTCCTCTTCCATACTTTCAAACCCCTGAAACCAGTGCTGATGATATCAAATTTTCACAATTCATATTGTTGATAAATATTATTTCAAAATTCAATTATATTAAAATATTTCATCAAAACCATTCTTCCTTACACATTTATCTTCTAAACATCTCTATCAAAGGAGACACCAATTCCAGTCCCCAAAAGCCAGAGTGCATGCCCTTGGGGACTAAAAACAAAGGGTACAATCCGGCAGCGTCCATCCAGAATATGGGTGTATCGTGAATCCATTGATGCACTCAATGACAGTCGTAAATTGTAATGATTATTTACCATTTTACTAAAAGGGCGGGCTCTTAGGTTATTTACCTTTTTATATAGGGCACAACTCCATGTTTTACTTGTCGACGTTGCGAATGAGGGAGCAATTTCTCATGTAACTTATGCGTAAGCATTGATATAGTACATGGCTTAATATGGTTAATATAATTGTTTTTTTTAATGTATGTTGGTCGTTTTTTATTTTTTGTTTATGTGATTATGATATGATATTATGTCTATTGTGTTTAATTTTGATTTATATGATTATGATTATGATTATGATATGATAATTTATTTTTTATTTATATGGTTATGATTATGCTTAGGTTATATGAAAATTCATTGTCAACAATTTTACCAATGGAAAATTCATCAAATGCATTAAGTAAAATTCATACCAGCAATTCATCATGGTGGAAAATTAAGCGTATTAATATTTTTTAATATATATTTTTTGAAAAATTCAAGCCCGACAATTCACCATGGTGGAAAATTAAGCTGTGTTAATATTTTTTTAATATATATTTTGAAAAATTCATGCGACCAATTCACCATGGTGGAAAATTAAGCGTATTAATATTTTTAATATATGTTTTGAAAAATTAAGCGTATTAATATTTTTAATATATATTAAAAAATATTAATGTCGTTAATTACAGTGAAATGATAATTGTTGGGAGTGAATTTTACTTAGCGGTGAATTTTCCATCCGCGATGAATTTACGTAGATGAATTTTCCATCGGTGAATTATGATGAATTTGTCGTATGTCGATTATGATATGATAATTTTTTTTAATATTTTAAGTTTAGGATAATTAAATAAATGTTATCAATTAATATAAATTCATTAAGATTAATAAGATTTGAGATCTAATAATTATCACATATATTTATAAATTAAATGTGGAATTTGAATGTTTAGTTTTAGAATTGATGATGTATTAATATTGTTGATATTATGTAGAATTGCTTTGGCACTTTGTTAGAGTTTAATATTTTTGATATATGATGACTCTCTTTAAATAAGAATTGATTAAAAGAAAATTGGATGTTTCATCTTGTTACATATTTGAACTTTGAATGATAGATCAAAACTAGCATAAACTAGACTTAAAAAAAGTTTCCACCTTGATCTTTGATGTCTAGTGTGCTTGTACTTTAATACTCACTATGCTCAAGTTCTCCAAGATCAAGCCCCTAGATGGACTAAATTTACAACTTGTAGTGAAGATCTTAAGACAATATTCACCAATATGAAGTATATATATGAGATTCTTTGTTCCTTTAGAAATTAGAGTGTGCTCTAATGTTCTTGATGTCCATATGATTTAATTAAACATTGAATACATTTGAATACCACAACATAGCAACATGCCATATGAAGATGTACACTTTTGACTCATCTAAAAAACTTATACACTCACAAAGAGCCAAGTAATTCTAAAACCATAAATTTTGAGTCAATTTTCTATAGTTAAAATATGTGAAAATTAAAATAGTATACTTAGAAGGGTCTCCCTCCTATATCCTTGGGTTTTCATACCTTGGCTTCCTCCTCTCTTGTCTAATCCCCACTAAGAACATACTTCTCATCATGTAATTGTCATCTACCTATTAAATAATATGCAATCGCATAATTAGTATAATAATTTTATCATAGAATGGTAGAGATATTTGTTGTGTGGTAGTCCTAGCATTTGATCTAATTTTGGTGCTAGGGGTATTATGGGATCTTGGGGTCAATAGATTCTATCATGATTTTATTGTAGATGTTACCCTCATATATCTTATCCCCATATGCACTAGATTCATTTGAGTAATTTTTATTGGAAAGGATCCACCAAACTATGGGTATACCAACTAATGGGATGAGTCTTTACTTATTCCTATTTGTTAATTAGACCTTGAATGGTGTGATAGGTTGTAAGATTGATCTTATTAGCATGTCATAACCTAACCATATCTACATAATGTTTTGTCATCATGCTGACTATGGTAAAGGTGGTAGATCTAGGATATGCAACCCAACTAACCTTTATATAGGAAGAACTCTAACCGTAATAGTTACACTATAATATAGGAGAAAATTCTCAAGAGATAAATACCACATGATAAGGGTGGGGAAGATAAATGAGAGGGGCCCTAAGAATTCCATCCTACAAAGGATATGGTAGGTGTGGAATAAAATTTCTACCACCTAACTATTTTTTTTACCTTGATGATCAATCTCTCTAACAATAAGAGCTTAGTTAGAGAGGGATACACATGAACCCTAGTTACTAACTAATATTTTGACAAGCATCCCATAATTACCATATGAAAAGCTATAATAGAAGCTTGTTTGATGGTTTAGAGGTGGATACCTCACTTACCACTATTGTCCTTGTCATTATAATCTTTGAAATATGTAGCCCAGTTAAGTTTTGCACATGGTGATTCCTCTTATCACTTGAACAACCTCCTCTCTATGATGGGAAAACCCATTATCCTATAGAAATCAAGAAAATTAGATGCCCACTTCCCCTATAGTAGATGAAACCAAAAAGTGACCAATTAGAATGTTAGATAAAAATATACTAGAAGGTGGAACCAATGAAATCTTAGTAGTAATCATCAAGCTAGCACTCCCAAGGATATCCATGACCATGTTTGCATCTATAAGTAATTATATAATTGTCATATCAGATATTATTATTATCCATCTCATTTATTCCTAATTTACTCTACATTGCAAACTTAGAAAATAAATTACAATCAATATAATTCATCAAAATATAACTTAAAATATAAATTTTAATTATTCTAAGTGTACAATAAAATTTCCTATTTCTTATAAGAAATGTTTTTTTAACTATTGGTGGAAATTTAGTCACTACAAAAGTGAAGCCATTGTAGTAATTTTGTAACCACCCTATTAGTCTCCTAAGTACCATGATAGTTCATTGACAATTTCCACATAACCAAATAGTTTCACTTTCTACCCCTAAAACATTAAAACAACAAAAAATACTAAATAATAGCCACAACACAAAAATTAAAATGCGGACTCTTAATCTAACCACCCTAATAGAAAATTAGATATTAATTTTACTTAAATTGATTAATTCTAATCTATATTTTGATTATTTTTACAATTTATTTCAAAAATAATGTGTTTTTTTTAATCAAAACTATCATATTCTTTAAGCTTTACACACTAAACTTGTAATCTCTAAGATCATTTATTTGTACTCATTGGTCAAAATTAATTCAAAGCTTAAAATTGAGTGGTTTGATATTATAAATGAAATTTATTTCATCCTCAAATTTGTGCACAAGACTTGTGGAGGACTTGAGTTTGTACAAAAGATAAAGATAAAAAATTCAAGTGCCCAACTTACATGGAAAGAGGGGTTTGTGTGTTGGAAACATGGGTCTTTACCCAGCATGAGGCATGGTGTATGTAGGTGTCACAGTTGTTCCTATATGTTGTCATTGATGTTTAACATGGTGACAATAGTATGTGAAACTTGTTTGGTACATGCGAGGCTAATCTCTGGGGTGATTTCTTTTCTTGATAAAAATGTTGGATTTTGAGTTTATAATTCACTGCAAGAAAATATATGACTTTGATATCTTAACCGTGTTATCATGAATCATTCAAATAGCTATATCCAAGATCTTAAGAAGTTTTGTGTGGAGAGTAGAAAGTTATCATTGACAGAGTCTAACTCTTTACTATATAGTTGTTTCTCTGCTCTACATATATCAGTGTGAGAGACTCCACATTTTCTTAAGGATATAATTCTAATATTTTGGTTCTAATGGTAGTCTCTATGATGATAATGTGATAAGAAAATGATGTGATATCAGATCTGGAAGGTGTTTTCTTTGAGAAGTGTATGTTGGTTTGGATTTTTTGTGTTTAGGTTCTAGTCTTGGACGACCTAACATATGACATGCATTAAGAAGACTAGATATACTTTGTGAATGCTTTCTATAGATCTACGCCAACTTGATATGATGCACTACAGGGATAAAAATGTTTTAAATCATACATGGTGCCGAAAAGAGTGTTTTTTATTGTTTTGTTTTCATCTAATTAAGTTGACCTAATTGATGAATCAGATAT
>VDFB02148699.1:0-12278 GCA_007258455.2 Sequoia sempervirens | reverse complement strand
AGACTCCCAACCCATGGATAATGACACTAATATTTAACCCAATTAACATTCCTTGGGGTTTTATTGTTTTGACTTAAGAGATATCTTTAAAATAATCATTCACCCACCTGTTATTTGTTGTTATTTTGCATTCTCAGCTTAAGATGCATAATTAACTCAAAGAATTGTCGCCTTTGTGATTGATTTCATCTTATTTGCAATTAGTGAGAATTTTTCTGCCTTGATTTGCAATGCATGTGTAAATTGTTAAAATGAATTGTCCATTTGAAATTGTGGGAACACCCTCCCAGGTCTAGCAGAACCAGAAGTGTAGGAGATAAAGAAGTAAAAACTTTATCTCGTTTGTTGGCCACTTGCCTAGCAGGTATTCAAGAATTGATTTTGGAAAACTCATAGATATTTACTGAGGCCTGCTTGGTTTGTTAAAAATAACCAACATGACAAATAAGAAACCAGATATTGATCCACTACCATATTGAATCTCACAAGATTCTCCTTCACAAACAAAAAAGATATATATTAATTTTTTAGCAACTTCCTTAATATCCCCATGTAAGTAGACTAAACTAAGTGAGGTTGAGGGTTTGAAGTAGAGTACCATCTTCTTGGTATGTGCTTGACTTTGATGACTTGTATCTTGAATGAAATTAGCAAGCTAGTTGCACTGTAAAATAATTGTTAATCATTGTTACCAAAATAACCACAAAATCCTCTTTAATTAAAATAATCCTTCTAGATATTTCAGTTAATTTCTAAGAGAGCTATCTAAACAACCATCAATCTATTTACTGTATATAATTTCCTATAATTTAGAATTTGAATGTAATGAAACTAACCATAATTACCAAATATTTCACACCAAAATGTAGTACAAAATTAATTGTTTGAAATAATGCCTCAAAGAGATTTCATCTCATGGAATGAAATGATATGATTGCAGAATGTACACAAAATGGATTTTGTAAGGAAGCTCTCAAAATATTTGAATTAATGAAGCTCTTTGGAACACTGACATTGTAAGATTAGCTTGTGTTCTAGATGCATATACAATCATGCAAGTTTAGTGGATGCAGGTTGCACATACTTCACATGTCAGTAACCCTTATTGCATTACATATATAGTTGATCATTAGGTGTGCATGGTTGACCTTTGTGCTCATTTTGGCTATCGTGAGGACACCCTAAACATTATTATTGAGATGCTAGTTAAATATTTGGTGCATGTGGATCATATATGAATATAGGCTAAGTATTCTAGCAACATTTCTTTTTTAGTTGGATCCTAAAAATGCTACAACTTATGTTCTTCTCTAAAACATCTATGCAAAAGCAGGCAAGTGTGGTGAGGTTCAAATAGTAAGGAGATTAATGAAAGATAGAGGAATTAAAAAGATACCTACATGTAGTTGGATTGAAGGGCATAAAATGGTACATGCTTTTTTGTGTAGGAGACATATCACATCCACAAACATGGGATATCTATGCAAAATTGGAGAAATTGGCTTGGAAAATGAAGGCAATACGATATTTCTAGATTCAAGACTTTTACTTAATGCTATGGAATACAAGAAAAAAGAATCATTTATCTGCCACCATAGTGAAAAGTTAGCAATTGTATTTGGTTTGTTAAACATGGCCCTTGGTATAACTATTAAATTTGTTAAGAACCTTCAAGTATGCTCTAATTTTCACACTACATCTAAATTCATCTCCAAGATTGTTGCAAGAGAAATTGTTCTAAGAGATGTGAACCATTTCCATCATTTTAAACATAGACAATGTTCTTGTGGAGAATATTGGTGATGCTAAGTGAAACAATCTAAAAAATAGGCTTACACTATAATAATGTGCACTACATCAAACATCTAGTAATAACGAAGGGACATCCATCAAAACATAACATCGGGGAATTTTTTGTCATATGTTGTAGTTACAAGTGCCCTGCTAGACATACATGAAAATAGGGAAGAAATATGCACAAGGCAAGTGAGCTGTTTCAAAATAATTCCTCAAAGAAATGTGATATTTTGTTTTATAGTTTAACTGTGATACTATACCATTTTGACTTGATCCTTGTGGTGATGTGGGATGTTATCGCTACACCGCACCATTATTGCTCGACCTTCACGGTAATGCGGGATCTTACTACTACACTGCACTATTGCTTCTTGGCTCTTGTGAGGATGTGAGAGAAGTATTTGATTTATTGCCATACCACACATTTATTGCTCAACCTTCATGATAATGCAGGATGTTATTGCTACACCTCACCGTGTCTTCTTGGATCTTGAGGTATGGTGGTATTATAAAACTTGTCAACACCATCTACTACCTTGACACAACAGTCTTATGAAACTTGTCAATATTTATGGGCACCTTTAAATTACAATCAAATCTATAAGGAAACTATCCTATAGGGATGACAATCCCAAGAAACATGGAAATGGTTACACCAATAAATAGTTAACTACAACCATGAATTTTCAATGCATAATGGAGAATATATAGAGAGTTAAGTTAGTGAGCAAACATCCTTGGATAATTGTCATCAAAAGTATGAAAATCTAAGAGTTCATAGTAGAAAATCGTATACCCTCAAGACCTAATAGTCATAATAGACCTAGTGATAGCTTTTAGAGTCATAAGAGAATAGATGCAAGAGCATGAAAAGACACTGAGATGGAAGGGAAGTTGGTAGAGTTGAAGAATCAAACCTGTAGTGAGAAGGTAGGGAGAACAAAGTAATTTATAGTCAAAAGCATCGTGGAAGTTTCTTAGGTGACTATATTTGGGCAAGGAGAGAACTTAGTGACAACATTACCATAAAAATAATAAGGATACTCAAAACCCTACCAAACCCTAGGGCCTTTTTCATCACCTTGTAGAGATCTCAAACATGCATGGAAATATTTCACAGGAGGGAATGAGACTAAAATCATCTCTATTTTTGATGATCAGAAAAAGTAACAAAAAGTAGCAAAAAAATAGATTTATAAGTGATGAAAAGAAGTACATGGAAAGTATATTATGCTGATTTTTTTTTTTTAAAAACTTAACCATTAACTATCCAATACAATCTAACAAAATACAAATATAAAATTAAATATTATGATTAACAAAATGATAATTTTAATGGTTATCTTAAGTTAGACAAAAAAAAATTGTGCAAGTGAAAAATAACATCCTTAGATTATTCTCAACAAATAATATTTTCATTTACATCATTTTCAAGCAACATTTTTTAGATCCGAGTAGCTATACAAAAATCAAATCAAATTTGCAACGATCTCAAAGATATGAAGGTTTAAGAAACTGATATTTTAGATCTATTCTTGGGTGTATCCTACATCTCACTATAAAAAAGATCAAATATTTTTCTCCAATAGGGTAAACACATAGATCATTATGATATATTTTTTTGACTGTAAAGCATATTTTTCGTAGATTATAGGATCCATAAGAAAATTGTTTAGTTTTGCAAAGTTATCTCCCTTGTGAGACTCCTCCAACTCTATTAAAGTGGAGGAATGAGGAGCTAACAAGATTGATAGATGATGGAACAAGGAAGAGAGAAGAGTGGGATAGGGTAGCATGGAGGTCTTAATGAGCCATTCGCATCACCACGAAGGCCTAACAACAACTGTGTGATGTTGTGGTGGTTGTGCAAAAGTTTTTGTGAAGGCCTTGGTGATCCGAAGTGGAACTTGCAACTATAATATATGATAAAAATCCACTTGGTGATCATTATTAGGGAGTTGAAAACTATGAATTGTCCTTTGTCCTATAGGACTAAGAAAGGAAGAACACTGTCAAATAGTGATTGAATCATAACAAACAATCCAAAAACAATGAAAGTTACTTTCAAATGGTGACAAAGATCTGTCCTCTAAGTCATTTTCACATGGTGATTGAGAACACAGTGAGTAAGAAGTAAAAGAGCACTAGATCATAGCATTACAAAATGGTCATGGAGTGCAAACTTCCTTACAAAGAAATTACCAAAGTAGAGTTTGAGGTGAATTGCACCTTCTATTTTATGCTAATATGGATATGTTCTAACTTGTAGTTAATTGTTGTAGCATAACAGATATGCTAAATAGTTGTTCATATACCATTGTTTCAAATTCAAACTGTTGGCTCTTTCACAATCTTCTGCTTCATTTATTTGATCTTTAAAGACAACCTGTTGTATAGAAGATGCTCTCAAAATCATAGTAAAATCCTTTATTCCTAGACAACTATTCAGAATATTCTTGAAAGGTGGAAAATTGTGGCTCCTCACACCTTTAGGGTTTTGGACCTAAAAGGGGGAAATTTTCACTAACTTTCACTCAATAACAAACCCTTGAGATCTCGATGCAAAAGAGGAGATCTTGCAAATGGGTTGTCCTAGGGGTTGAATATGATCTAATGAGGGGTTCACCACCAAGTTTAAACTTGGAAAAGACAATGAAATGCAAGATGCAATACAAAACCCTAATTCAATGCAATTACCCATAAGATGACCTTAAAATGCTAGTAAAACATCACAAAAAAGTATTAAAGTGATTAGTATGCACCTCAAAATTTGGAAGTGACTCTTTACAACTCTGAAATTTTGGAAATTTTAACTTTTTGACCAACTGGGAATCATTCGTTAACCTGGGCGAATTAGTCCCAGATCAAGGTTTCCACACGAGAGTCTATTTCAGGAAAAAGGTATCCAAATCTTCAAACAAATCTAACAAACAACTATAGTAGGACTCATTCGCCACTCTTGGTGAATCAGTCATGTTTCGCTTTTTCAAAAATTGAAAGTTCTGATCTACACTTCAAAACCTACCCTTTCCTTCCAACTTGAGTTTCGGATCCGAATTTACGAAAACACCTGCAAAATAGAATATAAACTTGATTTTCTAATGTGGGGTTTGCCTCAGTCAAACTCTTGGATTGGTAATTAAGCCTTGATGGAAATAATGAAATGTGCATGAAAACCCTAGCCTTAAGTGTGTCTAAGAATAAGAAATCTAAAACATGATGCAATCTTATTCTAATGTGCAAGAATATGATGCAAGAATGGAAATATGCAAAGGAATAACTCATTTGAGGAGATCTCCAATCTCCCTAAATGAGCTCTAATGATTCTTGTACCTTCCTTAGGCTGAATGTAGAGTGATAATGGAAGATGGAATCACTTAGGAAACAAGTCTTTAAACTTGTCTCAATGGCTAGTTGCATCTCCCCAACCTAGAATCCATCATGATTCACCATAGACAACCATGATCAACCCTTGAAAATGTTAGATCTTGATTGAAAGTGAGCTTGAAGACTTGCAAAAGTACTTTAATGTTGCTCCAAGACTTCAACTTTGCTTGCTTTTGAAACTTGAATGCTCTTGTAAAATATTCTCAACACTTGTCTCTTGAATTTGCTCCTGAAAATGCTTGCTAAAATTGCTTAGAGATGATGAAAATGACTTAGAAACTTTCTTTTATAAGCATTAACACTTAATTGACCATTATTTAGATCTCAAAAGTCAACATCCACCAAAAAATTGAATTAAAATGGTGAATTTCCTGCTCAAAACTCAAAAGCACCCCAAATGGGACTCATTTGCAACCCTTGGTGAATGGATCCCACCTTAGCTTTTTGAGCCGGGTTTTCAGGATTTTTGGTGATTTGAGTGATTTTATGGGATTTTTAAGTGAAATGAGCCTCAAGATCCAAAATAATGGGTCTTAAGGGCCTATAAATGATGATTTTAAAAGGGTAATTAATGCAAGGTGCCAAAATTAATCCAAATTAAGTGTGGAATTGCCTCACTTTCAAGAGCATACAATTTTCTACACTATACTTCCCATCATAACAATGAACAAAAGCATTAGTCATTAACCTGAACTTTGCAAGAGTTTCATCAAATTCTACTTTTCCACTCTCTTTTCCATTATGAATTTTATTCCCAATTTCATCCATGAAGAACTTCCTCAGCCTATAGATCCTATTGTCAACCATAAATTTACCAGGTGTCGAGGATAGCTTTGATTTTTTACCCAAGTAGAAATTGACAAAATTCATCCTTACTAGAACTTTAAATGCCCTGGTGATTCCGAAGCTCGGTCGGGTATAGAGATAGGGCTTCGTTCCCCACTGAGAGGAATTGCTACACTACAGACTGCCTTGCTAATTGAATAGGGAATAGTTAATCCATAGGTAGGGTTTGATCTAGAGCCCTTCCCTTAATCGAATAGGGCTTTGGGACTTGATCGCCATCCGAATCCAGTAAGTGATACCAACAAGTAAAGTAAGATATATATGGATAGGGGGACCTCCACATTCATTAATTCCTAAATGCATTTATGTAGATAGGGACCTCTTCATAAATTTCTAAATACTTGACCGAGTTGGGGACTAAATGATACCCTGTGGTAGGGGAACGGATAGAGTCGAGCCAATCCTACCATGAAGTACTATATATCTAGTTATAGTTATAGTTGGTGGGTCTTGTAAGGCCAAATTTTGTCAATTATTGCTTGGGTAAAAACTCAAAGCTATCCTCGACACCTGGTAAAGTTATGGCTAATAGTGAGATCTACAGGCCGAGGAAGTTCTTCATAAATAAAATTGGGAATAAAATTCACAATGGAAAAGAGGGGAAAAGTAGAATTTGATGAATCTCTTGCAAAGTTCAGGTTAGTGACTAATGATTTTGTTCATTCTTATGATGGGAAATATTCTGAATAGTCATCCTGGAATAAAGGATTTTATTGTGATTTTGAGAGCATCTTCTATACAATAGGTTGTCTTAGATCAAATAAATGAAGCAAACAATTGTGAAAGAGCCAACAATTTTGAATTTGAAACAATGGTGTCTTATGTATAGACTCCCCCTATGATTTTCTCCTAGAATAAGGTATAGCAATTTAGAATTTGAAACAATGGTATATGAACAACTATTTAGCCTATCTATTATGCTACAAAAATTAACTATATGTTAGAACATATCCATATCAGCATACAATAATAAGTGCAATTCACCTCAAACTCTATTGAACTTGAGTATGATAGTACTTGAGCTTTGGTGTTTCTAGATGAAACCTATAGCAAAAAGTGTAGTCTCCATCTAAAGGAACCATCTTCAGAGCTCTTCCCTAAAATGAGGGTTGAAAACATTAGAAGAAAAGAAATACCATAATTCTAAAGTAACAATTTGTATCAAGCCAAATGTCAGAAAGTATAATTAAAAAGACAAATCCTTACAATTGGACCTCAAATTGGACCAAGCAGATTTATGATTTTATCTTTAGAATGTAGGAAATTTTTATGTGGAGCTTCACAACCTCAAATTGATCTCAAATTGGACCAACAGATTTATGATTTTATCTTTAGAATGTATGAACTTTCTTTATCAAATTAAAGATGTTAAGTTGGATGTCAAATTGGACCAAAAATTTATGATTTTATCTTTAGAATTTAGAAATTCCTCTATTGGATATTCATAAATTCCTAGACCCAGTTCTACTTCCGAGCGAAAACACTTGAAAGTGTTTTAGATTGGATCAAGGTACTCTCCAACTTGGTTATGTCACTGATAGAAATCCAATTTCTCCTAAATCATCCATACTTGAACGTTGCATCACAATCTATTCTTCCTACACATAAAAATGCCACATATTAATCCCTTCTAAATAAAACTCAAAATCATCATAAAACCATAATTAATAAATCATTTTAGTTTCAAAAAGAATTTGATGTCATTTACTATCAAAACAAAAGTTGTATAAATCACAAAAAATATATGAAGCCATCCATCCAAAGAGAAAATAAGCAAGGTAAGGATTTGAGCAATATAAGTCCAAAGGGTTATGCTATAATGGTAATGAAATCACCATAAGAGCACAACTAAGGAATAAATTCTTGTGACTATAATTATGTCATCCATAACTCTATTGGTCATGTGGCACAGTTGTGCTATAACAAATACATGATGCATTCATGTGTGACCCAAGTTTAATTTGGCTATGTTGTGATAGAAATGGAGGCAATCATATGAGCACAATTCATGTAAAAATCATTGTCATCACAATTAGGTGTCAATCATCATTGGGTGCATTTAGTTGAGTCAAGTTTAATAGGTTACAATGTAATAATAGAATGATTGAAGAGTGATTACCTCTTGCTACAATAGAGAGCCTATAACTCTAGTTGATATGCAGAGTGGTTGTGTTATATCAATTACGTAGTGCATTCAAGCACAACCCATGTTTAATGGTCTATTCTAGAGAGTGATCAAGATTTTCTAAACCTTATGAATGTTACTTAAAAGTGTATAAATTAAACTGCAAACCAAGTTTGTTACATACATGAATGCAATCTTGGGTTACCATAAACTATAATAATGTGATCTACTAATAACCATTATGGAAAGTATTAAAGAAAGTCCCATGCTATATAGGATACATTTTCCTGATCAGGTTTTCATACCTTAATGATCAAATACAAGCTTCCCACATACTCTAGGATACAATCAAAGATCATACCACAACCCTATAAAGATAGACAATTTTCTAACCCAAGATTTAAGGTTGTTTTTTAATACCAATAGAACCATTGGTAAGAGAATGACTAGGGTAAAAACTATAGGCCTCTGTAGAAACATAAACCATAAATCTAGTGGATTAGTGAGGTTGCAATACGAGAAGATTGAGACATTGTAGACAATAACAAAATCTTGCAATCTAAATATTGTAGCCAATAAAAAGCACACTATGTAGCTCAGTGGAATTTGTAAATGCAATCTATGGTAAGAAGAATGATAGTCACTTGAGGTGTGATAGTAAAAAAGAGGTTGAGTAGTGATAAGATAATAAAGCCCAAACATTGCATAGTGAAGTGGAGATTTTAACAGTGAGTTTCCTTACCCCCTTGCTAACCTTAAGGGTTTTTCAAATGCTATTGATAGTGTTAGACAAGGAAAATGCAATCAGGGAATGACTGTCCAAATCAAGTAACAATGGTAATCACATGTTCAATGTTTCTTCTTAGCCATTGTATAATGGAGGTAGTGGATTGCATGTTTGAGCAATGTTTTGAGACTCATCAAAGATGGGAGAATAGTCAATAATACCTTGTGGATTGTGAAGTAGTGACAATAAGGTTGGAAGCTGATTTAAGACCACAATACCATGGTAGAAACAATGAGTCCCCCGTAAGTAAGTAGGCAAATTTTATAGGGCATAGTTTTATTTTTTATAAAAGGATGCTCATGAAAGGAATCTTCAAGTGACAATGAGTGAGTTGTTTGAGATTGGAACTGAGGGTGCAATATATAGTCTTAAAGGTAGTTAGCAAAGCAATACATGTGCAAGAAAATAAAATCCTACACAATAAACAATTCACAATGTTATCTTCCATAATGCCTTGAGTTTGAAGACAAAAATCTCATTGTATCTTGATGATAGTAGTGACATTAGTGGTTAATCATTGGCAACCATGATTTTAAAACATGCTATTGTGCTTATCGAGGCAGCATTTAAGCACAACACCATGAAAACTTGTTTTACATGCATATATGTAGCTGCCCAGCTTAAGACAATGTTCTTAGAAGAGATTGAAGGTGGATTATGGAACTCAAAGGTTACCATCAAAAGGATTAAAGCAAAGATTGAGATCTATTTAAAAGTCACGGTCATGAAGATATTAAAGATGCCACATGCAAAACCCTAGTAGCTAGAGTAATGAATACATTGCCAAAGAGGATAGTACTGGGGAAAATTTAGAAGATCTCCACATTATCTAATCATAGGAAAATACATCATTTATTTATTTTTAAATTGAAAGAAATCATTCTAAACCCTATATAGGATACACATTGATACTCAAAAAGCATCTAATTTATTTTTTTAATTAAAATAAATCATTCTAAACCATATATAGGATACATTGATACTTCAAAAGCCTCTGAAGGAATTTGAGATTATGCAAATATATGTCAAGTAAATACCTAGATTACAAATAGTAGCAGGAACAATGTAAGATTTGTTGAGCATAGCAAGAATGAGATAAGTAGCAATGAATCTTATGCCTCCTTTCACGCACATCTCTTCATCATTTTTTGTCATTCTTTATAGAAACACTTTTCCATTTTACCACACTTGAAAATAAGGTTTCACTTAAGGTTTTAGAGTATGTTTATTAAAATGAAAAACTCCATTTTGCGGGCTACCGAAAATAATATTTCAAAGTTTTAGTTTATGTTTATTAAAATTTTAGAGTATTTTAGCGAGCTATTGATTCTTGATTCCTTAAATGATTTATTCAAATGGATTGTGACAAAATAAATAAGTATTTAGTCATTTTTATTTGTGTGACTAAATATTTTTTATTCAACAACCAAATTAGTCATTTATTTACTCATTTATAGCTGAGTTGCAAAAAATTAATAGAATTTAGTCATTTTTAGTTGTTGTGACTAAAAGTTTGTCATGTAGTCATTTATTTGCCAAATTTAACTAGTGTTGGTCAAACCTTGTTTTGGTAATCAAACATTGAAATGAAATGAAATAGAAAGGAGGAATGATGAATGAAAAAATAAGCAATATTGCAACTCACCAAACCCTTGAATAAGATACTACAAAAATGTATGAAATGGCTAGCAAGGATGTGGATCTTGACTCTTGTTTGAATGATATGGATCTTGAATTGAATGTTTGCTTGAATCATAAAATCCTACATCATAAATGTTAGCTAAAAAAAAACATGATGCATGATGACTTTGACATGATGCTTGATACTTGAATAATGCTCCAAAACACTTGATAGCCAGCTCTTGAAGGCCCTTGGATGATCTTGTAAACACTTGTATGCTCTTGTGAACTCAAACTTGCTATAAGGAATGGTCTCATGAAAGTCTTAGGTGAAAATGAGTGAAATAACCTTGTATTTATACTTGTTTATGCCAAATTTCTTGAAATTACAACACTACAAGCCAACATCAGATATAGGAGAATAAAATCCTACCAGGAATTTGAATTTAATTTAGGTCTAAGCTAAGTGAGACTTATATGCTAGTTGGGGCATATGAGTCCCATTAGGCTAAGCTTGGGACACATTTTTCACAGGGCCATCTATCTATGTGAAATCCGTGACAGGGCCCCAAAACTTGTGGTGTGATCCATACACCCAAGGTGGCATATGAGTCCCAAATCACTAAATCTGGGCCACACAACCTAAAAAGATAAGAATTATGATTGGATGTTGGTAAATGTCAGGATTAATCTTGGAAAGATGCATTAATTAAGGCTTGTGGATGCAAAAATAAGGCCAATTAAAGCATAAAGAAGCCCAATTAATTAATGAAACCCTAGATTAGTGTGAAAGTGTAAAGGTACACTTTACAACACCCTAAATAAGGAACAACTAGGTCCGCTTAGTTTACAAGGGCCCAAGACCTATTGTGAATATGTTAAACACATTACAATGCTAAATCAAGGCAACATTAAGCTCAATTTAATAGGGAGTGCCCAAAAAAGTGTGAAAATATAGAGGGATACATTTTTCATCACTATATTTATTCCCAACTTTAGTGAGAGGAGGGACTTGATTCAAACTCACACTGAAGTAGACAAACTCACATCAAGAGGGGTTTAAATGTACCAATGCTAGTAAGATAGGACAACAATAATCAAGAGGGTTGATCAAACCCCTGGGATCAAGATCCTATGAAAAAATAACATAGAAACAAAAGAACACACATGAAAATGATATAAGGAGCAACAACAAGGCACAAACATACAATGCCAAAGATGTGAAGAAAAGAAAAATAAAACAAAAGGGGTGGATCAAGCTTTGACCATTTTTCCCACACATTGTGGATAAGATCTAGGCTACTTGTCCAAATATGCATGCTCACTTTGAGGCAACAAAACTTCAAGTTGTTTGTTGGGTGAGTATCCAAAAGGGTGAGACACATACAGATGTATTTTGCATGTGCTCACAAGCAAGTGGCTATGAGAAATTTATGCCTTAGTTTGAATCCCATACGTACAACCATACCAAAGCTATACCTCCTGATAACTTTGATAAAGCACCACACAATAATGAACTTTGAGCTTCATGAGGCAAGCAAAGCTTTGTATACTTGTGTATAGAAGTGAATTTGCACCCCTTATGCAAATTCCCCTTTTTCCCTTCTTCACTTTAGAAAACCAAATTTGAAGGATAAATTCCACATAAGCCTGCTATCTTCATTCCACTTGGTGGTTGTTTTGTGTGTCGACAAAGAAATAACTATCGGGGATGCC
>VDFB02148698.1:0-24152 GCA_007258455.2 Sequoia sempervirens | reverse complement strand
GATTCCACCACACTAGGTACAACACCATCCCAGTTCTTTATACCTTGATGCATCATACTTATGTGTGTAAACAAACATAAGGTAATTGGCCCTTTGAAAATACTAACTCCTCAACAAGTAATAATCATCATCATCATCATAATCTCGTGGTCTTGTTGAATCTCTTGTTTTCTTTTGTCTCTTGCTTTTCACGCTAACATGGTACCATGATATTTAATCAAATCATCATCACTAGTGCATCCATCCTACATCCACAAACCATCAACATATTGCATATTGCACATCATATCATATAGGAAATATTAAATCATATCACACACATTGCATTTCCATCATTTGCATAATATAGATTGGTTATTCTAAGCATTCCATCATTTAAGCATTTGCATTCATTTGCATCATCATAAAAATCCATCATATCATATCATATCATAAATATCGCCATATCATCCATTTACATAACACAAGCATCATATCATAAACATCATATATCATTCCATATCATTTGCATCATCCTAACATCATAAGTGCATCACCATATCATATATGAGAAAAGTACTAAAAAAAGAAAAACATTGCATCTCATTATCCATTAAAGTGCATAATATAGATTTGTTAGTCTAAGCATTCACATGCTATAACATTTTTCATACATCATTAAAAATGCATAGAAAGATATTGAAAAAATAAATGCATCCATGCATCATCACATAACATATTCATCACATAAACATCATAGCATCGTAAGATAGGATCATCACATATAGAAATAAAATTCATCCATACTGCATAAAATAGAATAGGGCACATCATCGAATCATCACATCTCATATTTATATCATCAATAATGTAATTGTCACGGTACAAAATTAGGATCAAGTGTGTGTAGTATATCAAAGTAGACATGATTTTACCCATGGCTGATGACTGTCTACATCATCAAATCTGTCTACATCAAATATTCGAGTTGAACTGATCTTGAACCTCTTTGTCGAGAGATCGACCCTCAAATCAAACCTCTTCGACCAATCTCTCGAGGGGGCAGTATACCGACATAATTCTTTTTACTGGGGTAGCAGTGGGGCATCCGAAAAAATCAGAGAATTTTTTAATTTTGATCAAGACAATTTATTCTTTGAACCAACACAGCGAGTACTTTGCTTCAAAGAGGGGCAAAATGTAGACATGGAAAATATACCAATCACACCTGATCCTAATTTTACTAACACCAGTTCATCCTGAATCATCTCTCTACTAATCATTTAATTAAATAATCTTTATTTAATTAAATTCATCACATTTCATCTCTTAATTAAATAAATCAATTTTATCTGATCAAGTCATCATCTCTTATTAATTAAATAAATCATTTTTTATTTAATTAATACTATAGTCCCTCTTTTAATTAAATAATTCATTTTATTTAATTAATCTCTAAAGTCATTCCATTAAATTAAATAAATTAATCTTTATTTGATTTAATCTAGCACAATCTTCTTTAATTAAATAAATCAAAATCTTTATTTATTTAAGTATAAATCATTTTCCTCTTATTTTGATTTATTTCAATCCAAAAATCTAAATCAAATGGTCAAATCAGCTAATCCCTCGTTAAATTAATCAAATCCTGATTAATTTAATCCTAATCCATCAAATCCTCTAGCTTTTTCCACTTGCTCATGAAAATAAATTTATCAATTTATTAAATCATCTATTTTCTTTCAAAAAGGCATCAATGGTTGGAATATTCCCTAAATTTGAAAAATCCCTCCAAAAGGGTTTGTACATCCAACAAAGCATTTAAAATCTTACATGTCCTTTTCTTGAGCCATGTGGCATTAACTTTACCTTTCACCTCATCCTTCAAGCCATCTTTTGAATTTGAATCTCCCCTCTCTTTGCACATTCTCCAAAATGTGCTCAAGCTTCCTCCATTCACATCTTAACAAGTGGCACTTGCTCATTGGATGTTGAATGATCCCACATTGCTTCATTTTGGGCATTTCTCCATTTTGTATTTCTATAAATAAAAGGTTTCTCTCCTCATTTGATCATCCATGTGGTAAAAGTAATAAACTGCCACTTTCAAACAACTTACATTAACCAAATTTAAGTATTTGTAACTAAAAATAAATTTTGGTCAAACATATGATCTAGTAAGATTCATTTTGGCTAAGTTAGATGCTTCCACAACTTTTTCAACTCAAATTGTTGGCTAAAAATGTATGGAGCACCACTTTGAGTCCAATTTACCAAAAAAAATAAATTATTTGAAAAACTTGAAGTTTTAATAACTCCTACTAATGTAAACAACATTTTAAAAAAAATATAAAAATACCCTTTTGTAGATCCATAAGTGTAGTTTTTAAAAATATATTTATTTTAATAGTTTAATTATTTTTTATATTTTACATTTTATTTTTACTAAAAGTAGGTTTTCAGCACAAAGTATTAGGTTGATTACTATGCCAAGGAAAAATACTAAAACTTATTAAAAAAATTTGAAAAAAATATGATGCACTAAATAAAATAATCTATTTAAGATGGTATATAATTTTGTTTCATTTTGTGATAAATATTTAATATGAAAGTTGACTGGATGAAAAAACAGCTTTGATTTTGGTTCAATTTATTATTTTAATATTTATTTAAAAATATATATTTATCAAAATGGGAAAAAAAATATATCCATGCACTAAAATTTCAAGTTATAAATACACACAAAAAATTTGAAAGAAATAAAAATAAAATTTACTATAAAAAGTTTGATGCCCCATGCAACTTCATTTTTCAGCATTTTAGCAGCAACTAAATTATAGTTTTAATTTATTAAAAACTAGTTTAAAATAATTTTTTATATTTTCATAAAAAATAAAAACATAAAATATACTAAAAAATACATATTTCACTAGTTTACATCATTTCAAAATTCAAAACATATATGCCACTTTTTAGTGATTCAAGTTTAAAAGTTGGATTAGTGTTGGCCATTTCCTTTATAAAGTGTGGCACAGCCTTAGGTGCTTTTCTACCCCACAATTCAAGTATAATTATTATAGTCATTTTGATCTTCAAGCATTAGCATTTTCATCAATTTCATCAAGGCATAGCTAGGTTATTGCAGGTTTTCTCCATGGAGTTCATTTGAAGCAATCACCAAGTGGATCAATCATTACCACATCATCAAAATCTTGCATAGGAGTTGGGAAAGGGCCAATTTCCACATCAAATTGGCACCAAATCCCCCATAATATCAAGAGTTTGCATGTTTTTAATAGGATTTAATCTATCTCCTTGATTTTTTATTGTGTTCTTTTTTTTATTCCTATTTTGAGCATTGCTAATGGATTTTATGGGGAACTTTGATCTTGGCTTGCATTTGAATCTTCTAATGTGTTTTTTTGTTGTGTTTTGCAGGTACTAGGATCTTGGTTCTACACCTACAAATTAAGGGGATTAGTGTCTCTTATAGGTTGGTGCCTACAAAGTTTGTAAAATAAGAGTTTATATAAGCAATATTTTATCCTGGTTTTCTCCTACAAGGGTTTCCACATAAATATTGTGTGTTATTGTGTTCTTCTCATGTGCATAATTATTGATGTTGAGTGAATGGTGTTATTGTGATTGGTAAAGTTTTAAATTGGTAAAACTTGTGTTATACTGATTCACCCCCCCTCTCAGTATAACTATGTTCTCATCAATTGGTATCAGAGCAGGCCCTTCGAATAAGTCTAACAAACTTGGAGGGAGATCTAAAAAGAACACATGAGTGGACAAGAAGGATTTTCTTCCAATAAGGCTCCATTTTTTGATGGGACAAATTATGCATTTTAGAGTTTAAGAATGGAGACTTATATAAATTTTCTAGGTTTGACATATGGCAATTAGTGGTAAATGGATACAATGTTCCATCAACTCCTACAACAGATTCAATAAGAAAGAAGGCTAGTTAAAATAATTTTAAAGCTAAGAATGCAATCTTGTGTGGATTAACCGAATGAAAACTTGTGAAAATAATTGATTACAAATCTGCCAAAGATGTTTGGGACAAGTTGAAGCATACCTATGAGGGAGACAAGAAAGTGAAGGGAGCGAAATTGCAGACTCGTAGAAGCAATTTTGAAAGTATTAGAATGAGAGAAGAAGAGAATGTTGTTGGTTTCTTCTTGCATGTAGATGAGACTATCAACACCATCTGAGGCCTTGGAGAGGAAGTAAAGGAATTAGCTATAGTGCAAAAAGTGTTGAGATCCCTCCCATAAAAATTCAATCCTAAAGTATTAGCAATAGAAGACATGAAGGACTTGGACACCCTGAAAATGGATGAATTGCATGGAATTTTAACTGCTTATGAAATGAGAAATGGAAGAGATACACCACTACAAAAGAAGGTTGCATTCAAGGCATCTAAAAATTCAAAGAAGAAGGAAGTGGAATATAACTATGCAACATATGAGGAAGAAGCAAATTTTGTGAGGAAACTAAAGAAAGAGACATGAAAATACAAGGGTAAACTACCCTTCGAGTGGTTTACATGTGGTAAAGTTGGACATTATGCAAAATAATGTCCTTATGCTCATAACAATGATAGTGAAGAAGAGGAGTAGAATCCAAAGAGAGGAAGCAACAATAACAAGTATCATAGAAACAACATGAGGGAAAAATTTAAGAAGAGCTTAAACTCATATAGAGATAATGATTCTTCAAGTGACTGTGATGTGGAAAGTTGTGAAGAGGAAATGTTATTCATGGTTGAAGTAATAGAATAAATTGAAAACAAAGATTAAAATCACAAGAAATATATAGATCATGATCCAAAAGATTTGGAAGAAGAGTTAGAATTTTCTATAAGTGAGATTGAGAGGCTAAAAAGGAAAGGTCAAAGAAGAAAAACTAGATTTGAAGAATAAAAGAAGAAATTTATAGAAACTAAGAAACTAATTCTATACTTGAAGCCTCAAATTGAGGAAAGTAAAAGGATAGAAGATTTAACCAAAATTCAACTTGAAGAAAAAGAAAAAGAATGTGAAAAGTTGGAAATTGAAATTATTTCTGTAAGGAAAGAATTAGAGAAGACAAATGAGGGAAAGACAAAGACTCCTTCTAAAGTTAATAAGGACATTTTCAAGAAGTCTTTTCCTTGAAGGCAAGTGGATACATACAGGTTCAAGAGTACATTTCATAGCTACTGTTACTTATGCAATCATTATGGACATAAGGCAAGAGAGTGTAAAACATGAGTAAGATATAATGATGGATGAAACAAAAATAGAAGATCTTAGGGATTCTCAAGAAGGAACTATAACTCCTTTATTCCTTTAATTTATTATGGTGTTGTATGCTACAAGTGCAACAACTATGGACACATAGCACAATTTTGTAGATGTGGTTTTGTGAAACCACCTCGATAGGGTGTGAAGAAGAGCACCATTGACAAACAAAAGGAAAGAAAGTTTACACAATTATGGAGAAGGAAACAAAAGCAAAATGATGAAAAAGATAAATCTATGGTTATGCAAGATACACTTCATACACAATTTTGAGGAGAAGCATGAATTAATGGGGAACCAAGTATAGCATTATCATTCAGCCCTATGGAGAAGACAACTCAAAATGAAGTACCTCAAAAATTGAACAAAAAAATCTACTTATGCAATGGATTGGTATCAAAGAAGATAATAAATTGGCATCAATTGTTGGAAATTGTGATATTGATGTCAAAATGAAGATGTTTCCACGCAGAGGATAACAAAAATCAATCAAAAAACATGAAGAGGAGAAAGGACAAAATACTTTCACAAGAGATATAGTAAGGAGGAGCAATGCAAAAGGAAAGGGTTATGTTTGTTGCCATCAATGACAAAGGGGGAGATTGTTGGAAATATTGTCATCATGATGTCAAGGAAAAAGGAAGTTGTTTATCACAACTGAAGATAATATATTTATGTGTATATATATTACATATTCTTGTGAAGATTAGCATGATTGAAGATTTATATGCTTCACTAAAGTATGTTGATCATATTCTAGATTTATAAAAGCAGCGATGAACAAATTTAAAGAAGGCAGCAAACAACATATGAATCTTGAAGAAGAAGAAGCAACATATTAATAAATTGATTCAAAAATCTAAAGGAAAAGATCATAAGACAAAATTGATTTAGTAATGCAATGACAAAATTAAATCACTTGATGCAGACTATGTATGTGGCATGCTCAAATTACATTGAATGTGATGAGAAAACTGTCATTGATGATTTGATTAATAACAAATGCATAGATAATAAGCATCATATGGCATTAATATTATGAGCGAGTTTCTTCATCACATATCTCACAGCCGACTTCATAAGAAGTATTGATCAATGATTATATTAGACAACATTAAGGTAACAAACCAACATATTAAAAGGGTGTGATTGTATGTGATTAATTTGTTTGATTAAAAAGCAAATAAGACAAAGTGAAGAAAATAAAAAATTCCATGTGAGATGAAAATGAAAAAGAAAAAAGTTAAAAACACCAGCGATTAAAGAATAATTATTTAAGGAACATAAAATATCTAGAAAAGGCCGATTATCTAGAGGAGGAGCGCTCCCCACATGAGGACAAAAGGTCACACATAAGGACAATTTTTTGTCTTATATAGATAATAATAAAAAAATTGTGACTAATCTGTAATTATGAAATGGTGTGACCCATTTATAAAATAATGCATACTAACTAAAACATGTAAGTGAAAAGGTACGATTCCAAAAATTAATTAAAAGATTTTTCAATAGGTGTGATTTGGTCAATAGACACATTGTTTGCAAAGGTTGCATCTTTTGGTACAAAGAAATCAATATACGAATAAGATCCAATTCACATTTAAAAAGTGTGTGAGAATGACAATGCGAGATAGAAGAGTAGAGATAAAGAACTTGTGTGAGATTTAAAGAAGCATTGTATATCACAAAGGAGAAATTAAGTTGAAGGAAAGGTGTAGATCATAAAGGAATTATTGCAGATTCAATAGCAGATGTTTTAGGGAGAATTGAAGCATGTTTATGAAGATCCTTCTGATTTCATTATTGAAGATTAATAGCAAATTTTGTGATCATACTTGGAGTGTGACAAATTTATGATCAACTTACAAATATTTTCAAGAATAGAATTATAACAAACAAGGAAGGGAGCTATAGAAGAGTTTTAAGAGAAAATATTAAGGTAATTATATTAGATCCAAGAGGAGAATTAGTGCAAATTGGGTACAAGTTTGAGAGATATAATTGAGTATAATTGTCCATCACTCGTTGAAGAAGCAACATTGAAGGTGGAACATTGTTCTTGAAGTTATTATCTTTTGCTAAGTTGGTGCTTGGCAGTGGGGGTTGGTGCCTCTAGTAGGTTGGTGCCTACGAATTGTGGGGGTTGGTGCCTACAAATTAAGGGGGTTGGTTCCTCCAGTAGGTTGGTGCCTACAAATTAAGGGGATTGGTGTCTCCTGTAGGTTGGTTCCTACAAAGTTTGTAAAAGAAGAGTTTATATAAGCAATATTTTGTCGCGGTTTTCTCCCGTAAGGGTTTCCACATAAATATCATGTGTTATTGTGTTCTTCTCATGTGCATTATTATTGATGCTGAGAGAATGGTGTTATTGTGATTGGTAAATTTTTAAATTGGTAAAAGTTGTGTTATACTAATTCACCCCCCCTCTTGGTATAACTGTGTGCTCATCATAAAGGTATGGAAGGATGGAAAATAGATGTTCAATAATGGATGGGTTGATGGAAGACTTGTAGATGAGTGGATGGAAATGTTGGAAAGGTCACCATTGGCACACACCTTGAAGGGTGGTGGAGTTGCAGAGGAGAAGTGGATTTTGAATTTGTAGATTTAGATCGAGGAGTGGATATGGATTATGGGACATAAGGGCTCAAAATAGATTTGGAAGATGAAGGATTATTAGATGGAGGATTGGAGGAATTAGGAATAGATGAGGCTTTTGGATTAGCAAGTTTGGATGCCAATTGATATTTTTCTTTGGGACATGCATCACTTCTAGTAGTTTCTTTTGGATCCACATGGTTTTTGTATTTGATTTTTTCTTGATGGGCCTTAGTGGCCTTTTAGATTTAGATTTTTTCTTTTTGACCATATTTTTCTTTGTTTTAGCATGTATTTTGATAGGACATGTTGAGATACTTGTATGTATGTGGATTTTTGGCTTTATGAATTGTATGTTTGGTATCCAAATTGTTTCCAAGAGCAATGGGAATTGTGGATAAAGAGGAATGATATGGAATTTTTATGGATGGGTCAATGTAAGTAGGATGTTGGAGGGGCTTCAAGGATGTGTGTCTTAGTTGATCTTGATTTTGAGTTTGAGCTTATGGATAAATATGATAAAGATATTTTGAAATAGGAGTGATGGGTAGTAGAATGTAAGGACCCAAGATGGATAAAAGGGATGGGAACTTGGTTTTGGGACATAGGAACCCAAAATAGATGGAAGGGATGGAAGCTTGGGCTTTGGAATATAAGGGCCTAAGATGGATTTGGAATATGGAGGATATGAATGTTTGGACTTAAGTGGAGGTATGTGGGTTTTGGGAGGAGTACCAAAGTCTTGAGCTTGATAGCCAAGGCCACGAGAATTTGGTTTTGAATTGATATAGATGGGTTATAGTATGTATTGCTCATGAAGGCCTAACCCTTTGCCTTTATAATGCATAGTTTGACAAATCCTTTTTTCCAATGGGATACTTGTTGCTTTGGGAAGAAGATGTGAGTCCATTGTAAGGGGGATATGACATGGAATGAATGATAGGTTGTTGGAGGAAACCATATTGGATGAAGGAGGAGGAACCCATTTGATATGTGTGGGGTTCATGGATAGTTTGGATACGAGTGATAGGATCTTGCATAGGATTAAGATCATGAGATGGACAGGGAAGGGAACTTTGATATTGACTTGCGATAGGATCATGGGATGGAGGAGGATTATAAAATGGAGTGTAAGGGAGAGGATCATGAGAGGAGGATGAAGGGACACTTTGATCATTACATGGAGAGGGATGGGAGATGGTATGGAAGAGACAAGATTGTGAAATGGAGGGATGATTGATCTTGAGGATGAAGGAACACTTTGATCTTGAGTTGGTGATGGATCATATGATGGTGTGGATGGTATATTTTTCTCTTGGAATGGAAGGATGTCATTAGATGGAGTAGAGGGCATGTTATTCTCTTGAGATGGAAGGGTATCATGTTATGGTGTAAAATGGATCATTTTCTCTTGATTTGGATGGGAACCATGAGGGGGACAAGGAAGGATAATTTGATCTTGATACGGAGGAAGGGGATCACTAGATGGGATGAAAGGGATATGTTGTTCTTGATTTTGAATGGGATCCTTGGATGGAGTAGAAGGTATACTTTGATCTTGAAGGGGATCATATGATGGAATGGGGTCATCTTGGATGTCCTTAACAAAAATGATCATGACAAAATATTGTATTATCAAAGATATCATGATCAAACATGGAATTATCATGGACATCATTTTTTTGGATGGGGTAGATGGTGGTGTTTGATTTAATTTTTATGGTCATGGACATGATCTTGATTTAGGCTTGGGTACATATGGGCATGCTTTGGACTAAGTTCTTGGCATGTTTGGATTTATGTGGGTGGTGCGATGGAGGAGTGTGGTATAGACTCTTGAGCTTGTGTGGAGGGTGTGGTGGAGGAGGAATTTAGGGTAGACTCTTCAAATTTTGTGGATGGAGGTATGGAGATGGAGGTGGATGGATGACATGGGAATATTGCACAACTTTATTGGTGCTTGGAAAAATGGGCTCCTTTGCTAATTATCCTTGGAGGGAGTCATCAAAGTCATGTGGTGGAGTGAATTTGTAGGATTGGGGTGATGTGGATCCAGGATTTGAGGGGAACTTTGGATGGAGGTTTGGTTTCCCTTGTCAAAGGAAGGTGTAAGATGAGAAATAGGAGATCGAATGGAATTTAGTGGAGGTGGGGAGGATGGAAGTTCTACACCAATACTAAGTAAGAATCTAGGCATGGAATCTTTGTCATTGTTAAAGTAGTGAGTGAGAATAAAATTAGTAGTGGTGGATGAGGATGATGTAGATGGTAAAGATGTGGGTAGTATTTGAGGGGAGCTTTGGATGGTGGTTTGGTTTCCCTTTTCAAAGGAAGGTTGAGGATGAGGAAAAGGAGATGGATTAGGATTTGGTGGTGGTGAGGAGGATGGAAGTTTTGAACCAATGCTAAGGAGGCATCTAAGCATGGCCTCTTTATCATTATTGAAGTGATAGGTGAGGGAAAATTTGGTGAAGGCTTGGTGATTGGAAAAGGGATGGGTGAATTATTGGATATAGGAAGAGGTAGTGGATGGGGAAAGCTCATATTGGTCCACAAGACTCTCATTATAATCATAGGGATCATATTCAGGTTGGTGAATAAGGATATCCTCATCACCATAATCAATATAATTGAGGTTGGCCTTGAGTGTGATCTTTGGGCTTGTTGGGTTAGAGTATGAGTACATGATGTTGGATTGGGTTGGGATGGATGAGAGGGGATTATAATGGATTAGGTTGGATGGAGGATAGATTAGATGGTTAGACATGGTGGAGGATTGATTAGAAGAGGAGAGTTTGGGATTGATTTAAATGAGGTTCAAAATTAGGATGATGGATTAAAAGTGGATTGGGGATTATAACAATGGGACCTAAGGATGAAGATGGAGGATGTGATTAGATTTGGGGATCAAATTTAAAGACCTTAAAATTATTTGATGTGATGATGGATGATTTTCTATACTCAAGATGGATTAACGTTCTTAAGTAAGAGTTGATTGGATTTGATTTCTATGTAAGATAGGTGAAGTTCTTAAGTAGGAATTGATTGGATTTTATAACTATACTTAAGATAGGATAACATTATAGAGAAAGTTTGTATTAAGGATGAGATCAACTTAAGGTCTTGATTTTTGATTGGGAGGTTGGATTTGAAATGGATGATAGGGTATTAAGGATAGGATCCTTGGGTAAATGATTTTGATGATGATGAAAGGATATGGGGTATGAAGGAGATTAAGTCCTTAACCAAATTGTGATGTTCAAAGAATGATTTTAGATTAAGGATTGGGGATTAAATTCTTGGTTGAGATAGATAGATGGATAATGGATGATTGAATTTGGATGAGGGGTAGATGGATTATATTAGGATTTGGTTAGAATGGGATTAGGTTGACAAGAGTATTGGGTCAAGATGGCATGAAAGACATTGATTAAGGATGATAATGGATAGAGGATATTAAGACAAGAAGAATGATGAAATTGGATTAAGAGAGGGGGATTTTAATGTGGATCATGGAGGATGATTGGGATTAGGATTAGGACCTTGATTAGATTAGGAAAATAATAAAAATTAATATTAGGATCCTTAATGATGGATTAAGGGTGGATTAGGAGATATTTTGGGATGATTAGGATATTTGGGATTAGATGGATTAGATGATTGAGGATTATGGGGATAATATGGATGATTAGAGAGACTATAGGAATAATTATGATAAATAGGAACGATTAGGATGAAAAGGGGTGATTATGGATGATTAAGATGAAAAGGAATGAATAGGATGTTGAGGGATGATTGGGATGGAGAAGAGTGATTAGGATTAGAAGGTATTATTAGAAGGGAAATATATGATTAGGATAAGAAGGGATAATTAGAAAAAAAAATGAGGGATGATTAGAATGACTATGGGGGATTAGGACGAGATGATTAGGGTGAGATGATTATGATGATTAGAGACAATAATGACAATGACTATGGATGACTAGGATGTGATGATTAGGATGAGATGAGGGGGATGGGTGATTAAAATGAAGTGATTAGGAATGATTAGGATAAGAGGATTAGGATGAGATAATTAGGATTATTGAGGATGATTAGGAAGGAGTGATTAGGATGAGAAAGGATGATTAGGATGAGGTGATTGGGATGACAATGGATGATTATGATGGGGTAATGAGGAATGGAAGTTTGACTTAGAGATGATGTAGATAGCTTGACTTGGAGGATATTGAGATTTATTTATTTTTTGAAGTATTTTGATGTTTTTGGGTTTTTATTTTATTTTTTACTTTTTGGATTTTTTGGATTTTTTACGCTTTTGGGATTTTATGATTAAGAATAAAAATATACAAGGAAATAATGCAAAAATATAAAATCCTATGGCTCAATTTGGATAAGTGTCCCTTTTGGCTTTAAGTGGGGAAGGTGATCTAAACATTCAAGCACATAAGATACATGAACAATCCTAAATCAAATGTTGAGAATTGCTGTGGAAGCACAACTAGTCGAAGTGTAAGCACAAATATGTAGAGGAGATGTGATTTTGAAATCTGCGAGCTAAAATCTCATAAAAACTTCACCAAATAGTTAGAAAGGGATGTGGTTCCCATCGAGTGTACCAGAATGAAGAGGTGGAAAATGCTTTGAAGGTAAATCAATGAAAAGCATAAAGGGAAATAAACACAAATTGACATTATACCTTCATCATCCTCATCTCTATTGATTAAGCTCCAAGTTGCACCCAAGACTTGTAGATTTTCTCAAGTATTGATGATATGTGGTTGCTCATTAAGGGTATGATATAGGTAGATTGATAAAATGAGAGCAAGTGCCTCAAATTATAGATTTTTGATGGGTGGAATCGATAACTAAGATGCATTAACTTAATCAAGGGCCAAGATTGAATGGTGTGGTGGAGGTTTAGCCTTATGACAAGTGTCACAAGAGGGAAGGAGGTGTAAGAGAGGTATTCTCACACATGTGTGAGCACACATTGGGAATATTATGTGTAAGATATTAGCACTGTGTAGGAGGTAGGTGGGATTCACACGTGTGAGAAGAGGGTGGGATGGGTAGGGTAGGACACTTATCACACAGTGACAAGTTTGGGGGAGGTGGAGAGAATTAAAAATTGGATTTTTTTTAAATGATGGTTAGGCTTAAGAATTAAATTAATTAATCATGGATCAATTAATTTAATGAGGATGGGTTAAGGTAACAAACCATGGGTTCATTAACTTGGCTAGGGTTAAAAGTTGGAATGAGCTAATGATGACTACGATGTAGATTAAGTTAATCAATTATGGACTAATTATCTTAAGTAGGATTAGGAGGTTTAGAGGAATGTGGGAAAAAGGTTAAATTAATTAAATAGTATAATTTTTAATTAATTGGAGAGAACTTAGGATAATTAATTATATGACATGTATCATTTAATTAATTATAGGGTGGGGTCGAATAATAATTAATTAATTATAGGAAGAAAGTGAGGTAATTAATTAAATAATAAAATATTTAATTAATTAAGGGCTAAGATGGATTAATTAATCAAATACTACAATATTTTATTAATTGGGAAAAAATAGGATAATTAATTAAAATTTAAAATTTTAATTAATTAGGGATATGAGGTCAGAATTGGGGTGTCTACACCTTGCACACTTTTACTTATTGATTCTCTTAGTCGACCTTTGCTTCCTCTACCATTTTTGCTATATGAAATTAGCAATATTTGAAAATACCTTTAGAAGATTACCAATATGTTGCAACAAGACATGTTCTCATAAGTCAGCCCTCGAGAAATTTAGGTAAATGACCAAGAATAACAAGTCTCATTGATGCACATGCTCCTAAGATGAATGTGTAGATAAAAATACGCTATAGTGCAACAAATTGAAGTGTCCTTCCTTGTATTGTGAATGAACAATTTGAACGAGGTGCTTGGATGATAAATGAATGCAACCAAATGCCTTTAAATACAAGGACATAACAATAAATCACATTAACTTATGTTTAGTTGGTCCTTCAAGGGAAAATAATGGGCAAGAGTTGACTAAAAATTGAATTTGAATTTTAAAATTTAAATGTCAAATTTATGTTTGTAAGGTTGATCTTATGTTCATAGAAATGATGTAGGACCAACAAATAATAAAATATATGCAATTTGTGTGTGAATAAACATGATTAATACGTCATTTAGGTGGATGTGTCAAGATTACAAGTATGCATGAATAAGGTAGGAATAAGTGTACATAAATATTTGTAAACAAATAAATAAAAATATTTAAAAAAGACATCCAAGACACCATATTTCAATATACAACTATATTGAAATATTCTCCCAAAATAAATACAAAGTAGATGGAAAATACTACCAATATCCAAATGTCACCAATACCATTACAATGATTTTTTATAATAGAATTCCCATTTGTAAGCCTTGTGGAAAATGTTCGGGTAGGGTTTTAAGTCCCATTTAAAAGCCTTACGGAAAATGATCGGGTAGGGTTTAACTAAAACCCTAAAATTAGGGTTTTTGTCACAGAAAAGTAAATAAATCTCCAAGATGATTGTTTGTAGAGAAAAGACTGATATCATTGTAACTGCTTAAATAAAATTATCTCTTAAATAAAATTCAACAGAAATACTCAAAGCGATATTTTGAGCTGCATGAGAAAAAAATATTTTCAGATAGCTGCTGAATTTGAAAGATTTTGCAGCCGCTGCAGCCGAAAAAATGGTAATTTTCTCTTTTTGATTCTATTTGTCCAGTTAAATTGTTTGGATGATTAGGTTTTTTCTGTTTTCTTTGGTAAATCCACACCTAGATTAGATTATCTTGTTAGGGTTTATTATTTTAGTTCAGTCGGATTTTCCTTTGATAAGGTTTTAAGATTGTGTGTACTTTTCTTTTGCAGGCGCAGACGCTTTATCTGCTGTTTGAGTTTGCATCTGGGTATGGGCTTTTTGAGGCGTATGGAATAGATGAAATTGGGCAGAACACGGATGCCGTTCAGGCTTCTGTTATTGACTTAAATAGATTTGGGAAAGTTGTCAAACTGGTGGCCATTCAGCCTTTTGGCTCTGCATCGGATGCACTCAACCAATGCAATGCAGTTTCTGAGGGTTAGTTTTTTTTGTTTTCGTTGTTTGCCCAATCCCTGAATACTTGAAAATGTGGTTTTTCCCTTTGCTCTTTTATAGACCTTAAGCTTTTTTTCTTTTTTTCTTTTTTCTTTTTTCTTTTTTTTTTCCATTTTTCATATTTCTCCGACTTTATAATACGTGAAAACCATAAACCCCCAAAACCTTCAACTCCAAAGCCTTAACTCTAAACTCTACAGACTTTTGAAGAGATTACGCAGATATTGTGTCTCCTGGCATTCAGCGAAGTGGATTTTTGCTTTCAAAAAAAAATACTACAGGACTTTATAAGACGTGAAAACTATAAATGATAAACCCTAGAAACCTTCAACCCCCAAAACCTTAACTTTAAACTTTAATGACTTTTAAAGAGAATACACAGATATTGCGACTCTTGGCATTTAGGGAAGTGGACTTTTGCTTTCCAAAAAAAATACTATAGAAGGTATTTTGGTCAAGTGACTTTTCCTTTATTCTTAGTTTCGCTCAAAACCTTAGGTGCTTCCAAATTCCAATAAGGGCCGCATGCTCTTTGCAGCTTAACTAAACTCTCACATAAAAAGAGCACGCACGAGTTTTACATATTAAATTCTGATCTATTATATTTAATCCGCTTTTACCAGTGACCATACAAATCCTCCACTCAAGCACTCCAAATGATATCCATGCCTCTTGTTTTTAAGAGATTAACTATTTACACTACTAGGATGGAGTTCCAAATGCACAGGCTCTAGAGTCATGCTGCTTGATCAAAGCACATAGAATTTTTGTACTTGATTTTTTCTTATTTATCAACAAACAGAGACAAGAGAATGTTACCACCTGTCAGAAATTAGTGCAACATATAGAATAGTTTGTAGGTTAAATGAATAATAAATGGCAGTTAAATAAATTAACATTACAAATGTTAGGAGTGTTACTAAATGCTTTTAGGTTATTTGTTGGGAAGTTTACCATAGGGAGTTAATTAGTTTAGCTTGTACGGGAACCAATGGCCTTAAAAGCCAATACATGTAATCATCTCAAATGTGTTGAAGATGGCAGATTGATTCCTGTGTTTAAGCATTTTTCTCTACTCCATTATGCACTTATTTTAATATAATATTAGAGCAGGTCTCTTGTGAGACCCCTCTCAGCAAATTTGGCCTTGCTAGTAACAAGACTGAGTAGTGCAGTCCATGTGTGAAAGTCTTCTCATTTGATAGATTTTTGTTCTTGCTGACAGCAGAAGTGCAGTGTAAACCACATACAATCCTGCTATCAATTTTGTAAATATAAATTTCTGCAAAGGTGGGTGTCAAAGGGTGTCTGAAAGAGTCATGGAAAACACTGTTGAATGTGAACATTGTTGGAGGAGGTGTGGGCTTGTGTTTTAGGTACAGTTATAGCTGCATATTCTGGCACAGTTATTTCTGAATAGTTTTCTGACAGAAAATAGACATTTTGTGGTGGTTGTTTTCTGAAGTAATTTTTTTGTGGCAGCTTCAAATTCCAGTAAAGCATATTTCTGCAATACAAGTTTGGCAGCAGATTTCAATTTCCTTAAATTTGAGAGTTTTTTGAAAGTTTAAAAATGCCATCAGAGGAAATACCAGCAAACATTTGCTTGATAAAAGAAAAAGTAAAATATAGTAAAAAATAAAATGAGATATTTGTGGGTGAGTGGAAATTAGCATTTTTAGTTTTATTTTTCTTTCCACATCTTTCAAATTACTTTGGAAGAAATTTGTTAGGATATTAGTTTGGGGTGATAAGATTTGATACTTAAGTAACTTTTATTTACCAAAGCCCCCAAAAATTGAAGATTTGGAAGGTATTTTATAAGTTAAAGTTGTTTTTGATATTGTGAATGAAGTTAAATATTTCATGATTTGTGATGATATAAGCAGGATACTGTGTTAAACTTCTATTTGAAGATATAGTTTAATTGTAAGGACAAGTTTGATGGAAAGGACTTCCATACAAGGTAGATTCACGTGCTGTTGTTGCTGATTGAAAGAAAACTTTTGGGTATCGTTGATGGTACTGTGGCCACACCAAGAGACACTAATGAACTCCAAAAATGGAAGGTCAAAGATAAGAAAGCCTTGGCCATTATTGGGCTCGGTTTATCAAAACCCTACTTGTCATGTGGACCTCATGAAATCCTCTAAAGAAATCTGGGAAACATTTAACACACTATTTGGATCTAGAGCTGACAGTGCTGAAATAACCATAAAGCAAAAAATGTATGGATTGTTATAATGGAAGAAGGTGGAGAAAGAATATTAGCAAGTTCCGTTCTCTGATGAATCAGTTGGCTGGTATAAATAAAGAAGTAAAGGTTAATGACTAAAAACTAAAAAGTCAATACTCCTAAATAGCAGTCTAGCAGTTTATTGAAGAAGGTATTTACCTTAGGCAAATATATCCAAGTTTAGAAAATATTATATTCAAGTTGCTTGATGAGGGAAACAAGCGTCATATTTCATAAGAATAAGAAGTGTTAGTTGCACAAAACAAGCCAATACTTCTTACAAGAGATCTATTTACCTTAAGCAAACTAAATCCAAGTTTGGAAAATAATCTATTCAAATTGCTTGATGAGGGAAACAAGCATCATGTTTCATAAGGAAAAGAAGTGTTAGTTGCAAAACAAGCTAATACTTCTTACAAGATATCTGAACATAACAAGCCCAACATTTCATACAAGAAATCTAAACATGTGAGAAATTCTAAAAATGCTAATAGCATATGTTTCTACTGTAAGAAGTCAGAGCATTTCCTACTGAATTGTAAACAAAGAGCGTGGGGTCCCTTGATTGAAAGCTGTGAGACAAGGCCATGATGATTGAAGAAAAAGAATATACTTCCAGTGATGCAGGCTTCACTTATCAAAGAGACAAAGAATATTTGTACCAAGTGTTTGTGTGGTTTGGTTCCTTTCCATATGTCAGTACTTCAGGGGGTATGTTAGGAATTAGTGCATGTCATATTATAGTTAGTAGGTTAAATAAATAATATATGTTAAATAAATTAACATTGCAAATGTTCTTAGCATTAATAAATGCTTTCAGGTTAGTTGTTGGGATGTTTTTAAAGTTGCATGGGCACAGATACAGATACATATATGTATATGGTATCAGATACGAATACAGCCATTTTTGAAGACCCCTAATATGGATATGGTTGGATATGACATTCATAAAACACACGTATATTTAACACAATTTTTTGTTATTAGAGGAGATTTTTATTACTTTAGAAGCAATGTAGAGACATAATTGCTACATTAATAATTATAAGTTGATTTAACAATTGATAATATACAAAAAAATTCAAACCAAGACCAAGACCTATAATTAACTTAACAATAATGTCCTTTAAATCTAAATTAAAATAAAATAAAGTAAAATTTAAATATAAACTAAAAAAGAAAAATATCTAAATAATTTAAAGAATTTAAAATTTTAATATAAAGAACTAAATAAACAATAATAATCTAATCTAAAAAAATAAAAATTCACTTTCACATTTAAATTTTAATCTTTGATATCTTAATTAAAAATTTAAAACTGTAATAAGATAAATAAATATAAATTAAAATAATATCAAAATTTAAATATAAATAATTCAGTAAAGAATAAACAATCAATGAATTTTGTTATATTTAAATAGTAAATTTTTATTTTTTAAATCTGTAAAAATTAGAATGCCGAAAAAATAGTACAATTGTATTAGAAGAAGACTGAAAATGGGTCATTTAAATAAAAAAACGTTTCTTTTGTCTTCCGCATTTGGTGTAGGTTTTGCTTATGCAAAAAAAATTGCATGTTTGAAGTCTTTTAAAATTATGTTTAGGAAGATTCACATTAGATTTTAAAAAAATCAAATCACACAGTATCTGGTGCAGCTAGAAAATCAAGGTTTTTTGGGCACGCATGGGTATGGTTTTTGATGCATTCTATTCTACTCATACCTGTATTGGGTACAATGGCATGTGTACCTGGGGAGGGGTGTGGGCCTATATGGGTACTTTGGAAGTTTCTTGTGGGGAGTTAATTGGTTTAGTTTGTATGGGAATCAATGGCTTTATAAGCTAATACATGGAATCATCTCAAATGTGTTGATGTATGATCGATTCCTGTGTTTGAGCTTCTGGCTTTACTTTATTATGTACTAATTTTAATACAGCCACTATCTCTTTAAGAATTCGGTTCACTGCATTAGGCAGTCAGTAGTGGTGCACTCATCACAACAGGGGTGTTGCCAAACTATCCTTCTACAGACCAATCAAAATGCTAATCTAAAATACTGATGTGAATACCAAGTTGCAACTTCACATGTAGACAAGCAGCTTCTGTTCAATTTTTGAGTATAGTTTTGTTTCTCCTCCCCCTTTTCTTTTTTTCTAAACTGATGTGAATACAAAGTTGCAACTTCACATGTAGACAAGCAGCTTTTGTTAAATTATTGAGTGCAGTTTCATTTCTCCTCCCCCCTTCTCTTTTTTTCTGTTCTTTCTCCCATAATATTTTTCTTTTAAAACAAAATGAGGTAGGGTTAAATGTTGTCAACCTCTTCATTGGTTCTCCTCTCTAATGCATAAACATGGGTAGTAGACCTCTCATCTCCCATGATGAGTATAATATATCAAATGCAGAAGAGCGGGGTGAAATGGCATGTTTAGCAGCATTAAAGACAATCATAACTCACCCAGAACTGTTGCTGTGCAAAATCTGAAGGTGGATCCTCTATCTATACAAAAAACCTACAAAAAATACTTGTCTGTCACTTCTTTAAGTATGGCTGACAGATGCTGAGGACGATTAATGGAACTATCTTGATTCCCCAAAATTGCCGTTTGATTCTTCCAGGAAATGTGGAAAACAATATCCAGCGGTGAATGTGTGTGGAAAGCATCCAATGTTGACAAAATTCCAAAACCTAATACAGAACGACAAACACAAAAATGATTAGAAATAAAAGAATGCTATTGTAATTTTCCCCATTTTTTTGGGCGATGCAAATTATGGTCAACCAAGCACGCTCCTGTATCAATTATATTGTTTTTTTCCCTTTGTTTATACAAGCTCTTCTTTGTTTTTGCAAACTCTGTAAACTTTTAAGAATGAAAATTGCAAGCAATTGACATTGTATGCGTTTTTACTCTTTAGCTGCTGGCATTTAGGGAATTGGGCTTGCACTTTTTGGAAAATTCGATTGCTAAGGGTGTTTGTGGAAATTGACTATACTATTGTTGGGAAACTGGATTGCTAAGGGTATTTACTGTATTCAGATTATTTTAAATCAAATATAATGGACTGTGTATATCGGTGTGGCAATTTGAGACCCCATACTCAAGGATGTTCTTCCTAGAGTGACTCTGGGATGGAAATTCTACTAAGTTGAAAACTTTGTGATAGATATCAGATAATAATGTCTTTTTGTATTTATCCTGCAGGGATACTGACAGATGAGTTGAGAAACTTCTTAGAGCTCAACTTGCCACAAGTGAAGGAAGGGAAGAAAGCAAAATTTAGCCTGGGAGTGTCAGAACCCAAGTTAGGCTCGCAGATTCTTGAAGTTTTGAGGATTCCTTGTCAGAGTAATGATTTTGTGCTGGAGCTTCTTCGAGGAGTCCGTTTGCATCTGCATACATTTATCAAGGATCTTAAGGTTTCTATCACTGTCAGATACCTGTTGTTATATGAAGAAACACATGTTTTGACTGGTAGTTATGGTGACTTTGCAATTGTTTTTATAATGATGTCATTCTCCTTTCAGGAAACAGACTTAGAAAAGGCCCAGTTGGGCCTTGGTCACAGTTACAGCAGAGCCAAAGTTAAGTTCAATGTCAATAGGGTGGATAACATGATTATTCAGGCTATCAGTCTTCTTGACACATTGGACAAAGACATAAACACGTTCTGCATGCGTGTGAGGTATGTTTGATTTGACATATTATTCTTTTAAATTACTTTACTATTGGGCAGGAAATATGATTATGATGCATGGAAGTCATTTTTAGAAATGTGAGCGTTTTAGAATTTTAAATGGGTTTAATAAGTAATTTTTTATTATTTCAGGAATGAAAATCTCATGTATTTTTCCGACTTAAATTTTTGGCAATTTGCATCCAGTTTATTCGAAGAAGTGATTCTTAGTTACTACCTTTTCTTGAATTTGATTCATGCGGTACAATCTTTATTGAAACTGGCAATTGCAGATATGACAATTAATTGCATGTTTTTATCCGTGCAAATTAACTTTTAAAAAGATAAAAATTTGCCAAATATTGATAATTTGTGTTCAAATGAGATGTGTCTCCTGCTCTACGTGGCTGTTATGCACATTTTTGGGATGCAGAGGACATTTCCTGATTTTTGGGGGTGTACTTGGGGACGCCATGATATCCTTGCAACATTGAGGGACACCCCCAATCTTCTGAAAATGTCCTCGGGATGTCTTGTGTCATGCCCCCGAAATTGCAACACAAATCACGCATTGAAATGCAAATAAATAAATAAAATAATAAATAACTTAATGATATCAAGTTTACACAATCCATATCATTTGTTGCAGCATTTCTGTATTAGATTGCGCAAGTTCTTTTTTCTCCTTGAGCTCTTTCATCCCAATGATGGATCATGGAGTGTGATTTGAAACGACTCTCATGCAATCTAATCCAGAAAAGCTGCAACAACAAATAATAAATAACAATATAAATATTTAAAATATAAATGAATATAAAAATTAACTATTTAAATACTATTATAATCATACTATATATATATATAACTAAATATAAAAATAAGTATATTCAATTTATAATACTATATATATATAATCTATTATCCACATTTATATTAAATAATCATATTATATAAGGCTCAATAACTGCTGCAAGCATCATTATTGCATAATCGTATATAATTCATTTGATTTACACTAAGCAATCATATGAAGGAGAAGAGGAAAAGCAAGGAAGGGGAGCAGATACGAGATCACCATCTAAGTAGACCACCACATGATGGATGTCCAATGTGCCTGCCACTTGTGGCCAAGAGGGTGAGTGTCCGCTCTTGGGCTTAGATAAGGGATTTCTGGGCACCCTATTGTGATTTCCTTTCCAACTTCTATGATGGCAGATTGTGGGGAAATCACAAATCATAAGGATGGATAAGGCAACATGGATAGGGAATGCAGATACAAGTTTACCCCTAAGTAGACCACCTCATGCTGGATGTCCAACGTGCCTGCCACTTGGGGCCAAGAGGGTGAGTGTCTGCTCTTGGGCTTAGTGGGGATAGCTTCGGGTGGACTTATCATGTTTCCCATCCAATTCCTTTTATGATTAAACTCCCATTATGCATTTGAAATGATTGAGTATTTACATGGTTCATATAGATGAGACATTTATGTTGATCATGTGAATTATATTCCAATAATAGCTAACATGATTGCAGGACCTAAACCAAGATTTATCTTCTTAAAGCATTTAATTTGGTAAGTTATAACCCCACTACATTAAACTTGTGATGCTAGGGCAAGATTTAGGGCAATCCCAAAAGGGGACATTACATCTTGAAGGCCCCCATGTCAACAATTTTATAGAAGAACAAAAAAGGGCATTTTTAAACAGTTATTTTTGCTATATTGACATTATAGAATTTATATGTTCTTGCTTATACTCTTGTATTTTTATTCGAGTGTTCAATTTTTAATTCAATGGTCAATGCTGAATGTAATATTTAATTTTCAATGTCATAGATGTCAATTGAATTTCTGCTCTTTTGAATGTTTGATGAAGTTTTACAGTAAAATTTTATATGGTTTTCAAATAAATTCCGTGTATATTTAACGTATTATTTATTGGCCCATTTTCCATTCACGAATTCTGTGAAATCTTATTGTCTCTAAACCATGCATTTGTTTCACCGTCTTATTGAAAGCACGGAGAAACATAGCAATTTTCTTTTCTTTTGAAAAATCACAAAGGGTCATAAATGCTTAAAATATGAACACACATATTCACCACCACTATGACTTTTGGTGGGAAGTCATGTATTTATTAATTATTTTCAGATTTATCTAGAATTCATGTTCCCAAGGCATGACTACCACTCAATGTTTGCCAAACAAAGACTGATATTTTTATGCCATAAAGTTGACTTTTTTCAGTATCTTTCTCATTTTCAAATAATCTGATTTAGTTCTTTTGTGTGTTTGTTTGGTTCATTTGCTATGAATCTTTTGGATCCTTACTACTTTCCGCAGTTTGTCTTTTCCCTTATGTCTTTGAGGTCATGGTGGTCTTATTTGATAGTTTTCAATTAAAACTGCTGCTTAGATTATAATAAAGAGAACCAAATTAGAAAGGCCTTTCTGTTTCTCCACCACTAAAATATACAAAACTGTACCTCCCTGCTTTATGCGGATGTAACAGGCCTGGTAGTAAGCATTAGAGATTTTAACCACATTGTGGTTCCATCTATAATTTAACTTATAATAAGCTTAATGTCCACAGTGGCTTGGGTTTTAGCCCAAGATTATGGCTATTTCACACATAAGCAGGTTTGTAATTTTAGTTTAACTTTACAATGGCCGAGACATGGTAGGTTTCTTAACCACTAAACATTGAGTAAGAAATACATTATAATTAGGTATGTCATGAAAATACTATAGGAAACCCATGCTAGGGTTTGGTATTTCTGCTCTGAAAATCTGATATGCACATTGTGTAAGCATGTTATCTGAAGCAGAAACTTTTTTTCTTTTTTCTTTTTGGTTTCAGATTTTCAATGAAGATTTATCAAGATGCATTGAAAAATTATTATTTTGTTCATACTGCATGTTGTTTATTTCTACAATTTGGAAACGGTATTTTACAAAAATCATTTATTGCCTCAAGGTTCCTGTCTATTGGTAGTTTGGTTTAAGAAGCTTGTGATTAGAACAAAATATTTCTAATGTTAAACTGGTTCCACGTTGCTTTTACTGTCATTTCCATCATGGTAGAATACAGGAACATAGCTCTGGTCTATTTCCTGACACCTATACCTTGGATACTAATTAGTTGTTGATGAATAGGGAGTGGTACTCGTGGCATATTCCTGAGTTAGCAAAGATTGTTAATGACAACTATATATACTCAAGAGT